>WAAD01037374.1:294243-344243 GCA_013389945.1 Fregata magnificens
GTGTGAACCTTTGCAGGCATGAAAACAAAAAAAAAGCAGCGTAAGTCACTACAGATATTGCCAGCCTGACTGAACAAGAAGTTGTGCTGCGGGAAGGCATGGTGAGAAAGCTGTTAGGGTACAAAGGAGTAATCTGTGCCTATTTTATCTATAGGGAGTTAGAACAAAAAAGCCGTGCGCTACATCAAAGGCTCCATGACTGGAGACTAAATCTTTTCTTATTTAGCATTGTGTTAGTAATTACTGATTTAGAGGAAAAGAGAGGGAAAATGCATAGAATTTTCTCTCAGGATATGTCATTACATCATCATTAGTACTTCAGATTCTGTTAAATTATCAGATTTTATAGAATTTGATTAATTCAAAAAAGGTTTGTTCTCCCACTGCATTGTAAATTATTTAAATCCCAAAGTAGCTTAACTTTCTCAGTTATCTATTAGACAGTCATCTTGGCCAGGGAAGACAAGAGGACAGATGACTTTTCCTGAATTAGAAATGTAGGTATTGAACTCAGGACCTGAGCTTGTAGCGCATCCTTTGCAGAAGCTGCTTGGCTTTGCTCTGCCTTCTCTCCTTATCTGTCAAATGAAGCTGGTCATGAGGCTTCCCGTCTTCCCTTCTTTAACTGTCACAGTCAAGTGCTGTGTGAAGAGGCATCTCCTTACACAATGGAAATCACAACATATTTCTGCATATGGCTAAAACCTCTCAAAAATACAAAAAATAAACAGTGAAGTCTGCCCTGGGTTTGGAACAAGTGCAAACACATGATGTGGGGTCTGATAAAAGGAGTTGAAATAATTATTTCCTTTTGTCTTAGTGCTGAGCTCTGTATTCAACAACATTAGATACTGAATGCTGCTGTGCACCTGGAAATGTTCTGCTCTGAAGCACTGGAGACACTTGTCTGTCCAGTATAAATATGTCGACAAATCCACCTGGGCTTTTTTGTGTTTGTTTTATCCAACCTACAGAATATACTGGGGAAACAGAGCAACATGAATCTGTTCAGGTATTTTGCCTCTTGAGCTTGACTGGTTTTATTTCTTGGTGTCCTGATGCCAAGGGCCTTTAGTATAGGTCCCTGACATGAGAAAGAAGGATTTGTTACAATATCTGATCTATTAGCCACGTGATGGGGTATATAAACTGCTCTCCTTGTAAAAACCATGTTGCTGGGAGGTTTGTATAATTTATTTTAGGTAGTAGTGGGAAGCTGTGTTATCGGGATCTTGGCAAATTGCCTTGAAATTAAGCTGGACTGCAGTGGATCTCAGTCTGTGCAGAAGTCACTTGTTCCAATGCATCAGGCACTTATGCACAAGTGTATGAGTAGGCATCTTATAAGCTGCTTGATTTCAATGGGATTTCTTCATAATTCCTTACAGTTAAAAAAATTTCTTAGAGGTAGCAGATGTTTTAGCACTTCATTGCACACGGGAATCGTATTTAAGCTACTTACAAATCATCCCCGACATAGAAATCTCTCTTGTTTTAGGGGTTAAATTTCATTCAGTCATTTTAGCCATGAAATAGGTCAGAAAGAAATAATTACAGAGTCTGGCCATGGGAGACATGTTAAATTTCTGAATCTGGAATGAATACGTCCATTTGTGTTGTGTGCATCAAGGGGATGTACGTGGTGTGGGCTGGACTGATGGTTGTGTCAAGATCCTTACTTTGGGGGTTGTGTTTCAAAACAGATGGTAGGAAAACGTTTTCCACTCACAGGTCAAGCAATGACCAAGGAGCTGGATACAAGATACAAAGGAGAGATGAGATGAGAATATTTGGAAATTATTCCCAGTTCTTCACTCCACAGTGTTGCCCCAGGGTGTCTCTCAGGTCTTCCTGATGGGAAAGCACTTGGATTTTCCATCAAGCTTGAATAGGAAATGGTTAATGCCATCATCACCAAGAATTGCAGTGTATGTGGAATAAAAGTGAGGCACTCTGCCGATCAGCCATCAAGAACATGTTCTGTGTTAGACATTTAATCATATTACTGCTCCCAAAGCCATCGGAGCCAATTTAATCAAATTGTATCATGGACGTGATGTTATTGTTTTTAATGCCTATTAGGAAAATAAAAGTTAGCACTTATTAAAATGAGGATCCTCTTGCATGTTGATTGCTCTGCTAATTTCTTGCTGATAAACCCTTGTTTTATCTTCAGAGAGAAGGATGGGTTTTTGTCAAGTTTCACAGCAAAGGCCGGCATGCTGCAGGGTCTCAGACATCAGCTGCACATAGGAAATGAAAAATAAAAATAGAACCTTGTTCTTCTCTTGCTTGTACCAATACCAAGTCAGAACAAGTACAATAAAGTCAACGGAGTTATTTCAGTGTAAAATGAATGGATGTCAGTGTGACTGAGAGAGGAAGAGGGATGTCCATCCATTTTTTCTGGCAATAACTATATTATCACTCTGTTGCAAGAAGGTGCACAGAACATAGCAGAGAGACAGACAAACAAACAAAATGTGAGAGAGTTGAATTTTGAAGGTGGCGCATTTATCTGCTAAAAATCACCCAGTGGCTTTCAGCTGAGAAAATGGGTTTTGACAGGATGGTGATATTGGGGTGGTGGGTGGAGGGGGGGAGGTACATATATCTCTCAAGAAATTGGGTAGTGATCTGATCTGAGAAAAAGAAGTGTTGCATTTGGTTTGAGGCATAGGTGACTGGAACCAATTCTTGTTATTCCTCCACGTTGATGTGTGATGGATCTCTGAAGGGTTATTAAATATATGAGTTGAATTCATGAAGTTTATATGTTGGGCATCCCGAGGCACTCATAGCAATACGACCCTACTTTTTCAGCCACCTTTAATGATAAAGAAAAGAAAGATGATCCAAATATTAATTAATCATCACAGGAGATCAAGATGAAGTACTTTCCTTCTCAGCATCAATTGGCTAAATGAACGAGGCAGATCCTGTGCTGTTTTGGAAGCATCAGTTAAAAGGCCACTACTGAGACAGGGAACCTGTTTTGATGAGCCGTTGTTTTGTTCCATTAAGGCAAATCCTCTGCTGTTCTATAAAGTGCTTTGGCAACAGCATGAACAAGATATACCACACTTTCAGTGTTTGCCATTACAGGAGTAGCAATTGCAGTGATACTTGAAGGAATGGTATTTTTCTTCCTTTCTTCCTGAATCTAATTTAAAGTTGAAAGAAGGTTTCTGGAATAGTAACAGAGCAACAGTAACCACTGGTTCTATTCAGCTTACACCCAAATAAAATGGTTCATTTCAGCTAAGTACAATATCATGCAATGCTGGTTAGTTTAAATGCTTTGTTTAGAGGGTTGTTTTTTGCTTAAAAAAATTATACAGATACTGCTGAATGAGCAGTTAGGAAACACATGTTTCCGAACTGCAGTTACAAGTATTGTAAAATATGATTGATACCATATGCTTTCATTCTTTTCTTTTCTGCTTTTTAAAATGCAAATTAAATTTTGGAAAAGGGTTTATACTATTTTTTATATTTCAAAATTAATAATAATAATTAAAAAATGGTCTCAGCCATGTGGTACCAGAGGTTATTGCTCGCTCTGCCACTAAAGAGACCCAGCTTTGATTCTGGGTGGAACATTTAACTCCCTGGGGCTGGAGGCTGCTGTATCAGACAGCTGGTGGCCAAGTATTTGAGCCAACTCCACCAATTAGTTGAGTCCTCCCATCCGGTGGCTGGACTCGTTCAGTTTATGCCTTGCACATTTTTTGCAGCTGAGATGTGAATCAGGACCCTTCTAGTTTATGTGTGGCAGTTCTGCCAGGCTTACCAAAGGACCGATGGGAAGCATGGTTTGCTTGGAAAACAGCCTCCAAACATGCCATGGAGGCACAAAACAGTTGTGTGGTCAGTCCCCTTGATATAGTCAAGTAAGGGAGATGTCACTTTGGGGCAACATGTGGAAGGAAGGGTCTCTGGCAGTCAAAAAAATTCAATGGAGCTTTAAAGGGGCTATAAACCAAAGATCGGCAGACACATGAAAGCTTTTTTTCAGAGAAGACTGGTAGAATTAGTGAGAACATAAAATCTAGGGCCAAATACGGTCAATATTTTTAATGCTTTGGTATTTAAACTGCTTGGGTACCTCTTCAGAAACAGCTTCATCTAGTCATAATGAATCCTTGCATGAACTCCATGAGCTCCAAACCCCATTTGAGAGCTGTGCTGACGCTGAATTGAACACAAGGAAGATGCAGAGCTCACAGCATGGGTGTAAACAAAGGCTACAGCTGCATTTCAGTGATACATAAAATCCAGCATTAGGACCCCTGGTACCAAGTGAAAAGCTGTGTGGCTACATAATATGAAATACTGCTCTTACATAAATTTTTCCTCACTGACTTAAGTTTGTTAAAAAAAGATGTCACAGCTTAACTCTGTCCTGCCAGGCTTTTTGCCAGCACAGATATTGTCTGTTCATGTCACTCTTACTTTAAGCCAGATCAGATATTGTCTGTCTAGACACATCCAGTGTAAATCTGGCATAAACTCCATGTTGTGCGGCCTGGTTAGTTTGACAGAGATAGGGCTGTGTGTATCTGCCCAATCTGAATTAAGCTGTTACTGCTGAATGATCAGTTAGCTCAGAAACACGCTACTAATGACAGCAGGATGATGGTCAGCATTTGAAACGCACAGAAACTTGGCCTCCCCCTCCCTATGTCAAAATCTAATATTAATAGGGGAAACTCTCTTAAAAGCCAATGGTATAAGTACAAATGCAAATCTTATCTTTGTCTTGTTATTTTAATATTTCATTTCCTTCTTTCCATATGAATTCAGCAACTCTATTATTGCCAACTGTCAGAGGCATGTGGGAAAGAGGAGGCGGTGGGAATGAAGTAGTTGTATTTATTAGAACAGTGGGAACCGCGGAAATGGACCCTTTTCTATGGCTTCCTTAGAGTACCACTGTATCCCGCTGCATTACCTTTGGTACATTGATGTCAGCAAGGCAATCCCCTGCTAAGGTACTCAAAAAAAGGGGAAATACTGTGGACTACGAGTTTAAAATTTTAAGAGGGAACACTTTAAAAGCTTTTCACGTCTATTTTATTTCATCTGTAATTCCCTGTCATTATTACCATTATTTTCTACTTCAAAGGAAATGCTGTGGAGTAAATAAACACAATCCTTTTGAAAAGTTTCTCTCACTTAGATGCTTTTGTAGCTCAGCATTGAAGTAAGTAACCTTATGCTAAATGTTACTTACACACTGTTTTGTTCTAATATCTTGGTAGTTGGCTATGGGTTGCACCCATTGTGAGGCTGTTGTCTTTTCTCCATGTGTTCTTGAAGTGTCGTCTTGATCTGAGAGTGCCTAATACTGCCAGAGCAATAAAACACAAACCAAATGTACGATGCTGGGAAAAATACCCAGGAGCATCCCGGGGATGCTGTCTTCCAGCAGCATGTTTCTGTTACTAAGGAGGGATGTGGATGGGGTCCACGCACCAGGCTGTGCGAGAGGAATGTTCTCATTCTTGTGGGCAGCAAAAGGAAGAGCTGGGTCTCACTGGAAACCTCGCCTCATCCTCCCTCCACCCCATTCCTCCACCCCCTCATTTCTCTCCGCGAGCTCCTTGGCTTTGTTTATGTTTTAGGTGACAAGACACAAACCAGAAATGGGAACGGGAGTGAGCGAGGCTGAGTTTGCGGGGCTGTGCTGGAAGCAGCGGGCTGTGATTCCAGCACATGCATTTGGCATTTTGCAATATACCGCCTCTTCAGCCTATGCTCTGTGTGGATTCCAAGAGGATGATTCATCCTGACAAGGGAGCCCATGTCTTCTTTAATGCCAAGCATTTACTCTGCAAAACGTGAGAGACAAGAGGAGAGGTCTATTTCTTTCTAAGTTTCCTGAAGAATTCCCTCCTCCTTCCCACCCCCCGCCCCATCCTGCATAGTTGAGACAGAGACTTTCCTATGAGAAACTTTGCATTTATGACATAATTTCATGGTTTTCAACCCAACTTCTTCTGCATTTTTCCCCCCTCCCTCTCTTCTCACAATTCACAAGCTGTATGAGATTACCAGTACAATTAAAGCAACGGGAAGAGGAAAAAACTGGGTATAAGGCCTTGATAACCCTTTCAGGGTCATTTGCCAATAGGGAATGGGGGTCAGTCACAAATTCCAATTTTAGTGTCGGTGACAAGCAGTAATAATCAAAGGAACACAGGAAAGCAGATACGTGATCTGAAATCATCTATGACCAGAAGTGTTTATCTAGAAATGCTACTCTCTGGCAAGATGTCTATCTTCCCCGTTTTGCATATATTTCTCCTTTGGAGAATAGTCCTTATCTAACATCTAACTTCTTTTACAGTCCTAGTTTGGAAAGGTCTCACTGGTCACACGTACCTTTGCCTAGAAAGGAAGGCGGCTGATTACATATTTTTCTTAACTGGCGAGCGGCTTGCGAGAACAATGCAAGATATAATTATAGAGTTGCTTTCAAAGATGAAGATAAATGAAGCTGTTGCAGCCATGGGGGTAAATGTTGAAAGGTTCATTGCCCACTGAGTGGAGAAAGAAACCATTCTGTGATCAAAAGGAAACCCAACAGAAAGCTGCTAGGGATGGGCCTTATGCATATTTGCTCAAAGCCAGGGCTGGGGTTTTGAAGGGCTGTGTGAAGAACACCCTAGCTTTGATCAAACCCAACTTTGAACAGGGAGAAGAGGATCTGAAATCAGATTCTGAGAGATCTGGGAGTTAGAATTAATATGTGGTTCAGGCCTTCCTGTTCAGGGCTGTCTTTTCTTTTTTTTTTTTTNAGTTCTATTTTTAGAGGCAATGAAGATTCTTCTAAGAAATCCTTTGCATTCAAGAAATCAGGCCAGAAGTGCAAGTTCATTCAAGCTCCCTGTAGGTAAGAGGATTTTCTCTGCTGATGACACCCCAGCACATAACATTTCTGGATCTCTTTTCTGGCCAGAAGTAACACCAGACTGAGACAGCAGCTGGGAAAAAAAGCTCCCAGATTTGGCTCATAGGAAAACATGGGGACTCTTAACTTCTAGTGAAAGCTTTTGTGGATTTACCCTAAGTGAGATTGGTCTTGAGCTTTGTGGATCTACAGTGTTTCAGCTCTGGGGTTATTTTAAAATCTGGGTTTTCCATTCTGGTCTACATATAACCTAGATACTTGACAAGGACCTGAAAACATGAGAATGGAGATTCTAATGAACTGTAGGCCTTTCTTTTGATTAATTTGTGCTGGAAATATAGTGAAATTAATTGTATTTTCTTCCCCTGCCTGTATGGAATTTCCCTTTACTGTCTGTGGCCATCATTAGGAAGTGCACATTCATGCAATAATTTACAACCAACAACAAAACAAAAATAGGTATAGGAAAAAAAAAACCTTTTTTTTTTTTTTTTCCCAGGAGATTTGGTCTTTTCCTCTAACCCATCCACCGTGCTTAATTTGGAACAGTTCTTAATTTAGGGTCAGCCAATTTGCTTACCTGTCCTCGGTCTCCCCACCATTAAAGTAGTAACGATAAATACTGATGTGCATCAATATACTGAATAAAGCTCCAGTACTGTTCACTAAGCAGAATCCTGGAGATAAAAGCAGGAAGGAGACAAATTGCTTTTTAAAATCTTGTTTACTTCTGGTCAGGATGAGTGAGAAGAAATTGGGATATACACACCCAGTTCATCATTGACTTGAGAATATGTGGCAGCACGGGGCAAAGGTACTGGGCTGTGGCAAAATAAACAATCAAAGAACTGCGAAGTCTTGGGCCCGAGCTGTTCGCTTGGCTGAGTCAACTGTGTCTGTCTGTAGGTGGAGAGCAGTGCCATTATATCACTTTTTGACTTTTACTATATTCTGTATTTCCAATGATGAGTAAGCTCACCCTCTCCCTATAGGTTAATGATGCCGTAAACAGGAAGAGCAGAGGAATGGCCAGCTAACCAAAAGTCAAAATGCTGGTCCAAGTGAATTGCTCTAGAGAAGGCTGAGACTCTGAGTTAAATCACCTGCCTGCCACAGCACTGTGTGAAGGAGATTTGCATATAAAAGTTGTACAGCTGATGCATGTGTAGGAAGAGAGAAACCTCAGTCAGCTCAGGCCAAGTGCAGAATCAAGCCATCTTCTGGCATGCAACTGTGGGCAAAATATTCAGGCACCTGAAGGAAAACTTACAGGTATTTGGGCAACAAATTAAAAAAAAAAAAAACACCAAACAGTGGGTCAGTCAAAGTCCTTGCCGTAGGACATTTGGGCCATTCTGATGGTTATGATGTCTGATTTGTGAAAACACCACGGGACTTTCCAAAGTTGTTAAGAACTTAGTGAAATCCAGATGGCAAGATGGGGGCTTTTTTCTGTCTCTCTTTGTCAGCAGTCTACAGGGGTGTGAAAAGTTATATGACCCTTAGCTTTATTTCACATAGTCCCACCGTAACTTGTTTTTTGTGTGGCTCTGACATATGATGGCATGCTATCCTCAAAGCTGCAGTGTGGAGAAGCATGTCTCAGCTTGGAAGACTATCAAAGTATATACAGCCCTCCGTGGTCTGAGGACAGGTCTGCAATTCTCACAGGTGGCAGGGTTTATCACTCTGCCTTTGGCACCTGGAAAAGCAGCACAGCAGGTACTGTCAGGGTTTGTTCATAAACTGGTTGCTCTACCATGTATTTTAAACAGCAATCATATTTTTATTATCTCTAAGGTCCATTAATAGCAACATGCTTTATGAAACCATTTCCATCATAATATAACATTTGTGTTTTCTGTTTCATGGAAAGAAATATATTTGTGGTTTTTCACAGCGTTTTGGCCAGGGTCTCAGCTGGTAACAATTGGCATTGTTTCATGGACTTCAGCAGAGCTTTGATGACTTACAGAGAATCTGGCCTCTTGTATGTGTAACACTAGTGATAAAAGCCTAATCCCATTTCTTGGGAGTTAACAAGTTTATTTATCCCCAGAACAAGAAAGACAACAGTAAGCAGATGAGCAAATTTCTTGGCCATCAATATTTCTCAGGATACTTCAGTATTGCTGGACACAGATATGTCCCACCATGATTGAAGTTAGCTGGATGGGTGCCGTTCTGGACAGAGAAGCGAACACAGATTTTAAGTGAGCAACTGAAAAGCCCAGGGCATTAGCTCAAGCACAGCACCACACATGTGCCATTTTGAAAAGTCATGACAGATTCATGCTGAGGTTAATGTGCCATTTATTATAATTAAAGAATTCCTATTTATGCTTCTTACTTTGATGCTGGCTTTCAGTCATTAACGCTGCGGGTGACAGAAGTTCACTGCAGTCTCAATGCCTTCAGCTGCTGAATCTCCATTGAAAGAGAAGGTGAAGAGCTGTTTGGATGAGACCGAGTGCCATTCACTATGGCTGAAGATAGTCTGACACTGCTTTTGTAGGACATGTTAAAACAGTGCAGAATGAAAATGCTCAGGATCAAGCCTGGTTAGGTAAGTCCATATAAACTTTCACTACATTTTATGAGCTCTGGAAAGTGTCCAGCCAGCTTGGACTATAAGCAAAGGACCTCATATTTGTCTGTGTACCCTCAGTTATAAATGATGAATGAAGGAAATTCAGTCACCACTTTCCCTCAAATTCTTTCCTTTCCAGTGAAAAAATCTGTCTGCTACACTGTGAAGATAGCCTGTAGGCTGAAACAGTCTCCAAACAGTCAAGTCCTGTTTTAAGAGCTGCTGAGCACCTATCTGTGATATCTGTAGCTGTTCAGCAATTCTGAAAATCTGTTCTTGAGACGCTTGGGTTGATTTTTACCCAAGAAATGCAACTGCTTTGTTATCTGGGTCTTTGGTCCATTCTGCCATGCTTCATCTGCAACCTACTGAAGGAAGGTATGAATTGAAAGGCTATTTCCTACTGAGCCCATAGGAAATATCACCACAATAGGAAAATCACAGAATCACAGAATGGTTGAGGTGATTCTGTGATTTTCCTGTTGTGGTGATGCTCACCAGTAGTCTGTTTGAGTATAGGATTTGAACGCACAGACCAGGCCCTCACAAACCTCATATGCTTTTTCTTTGGGGTGTGCTGTTCAGCCCAATCTGTAACAGCCGTTCCTTTCGGCTGCCATGCAGCAAGTCCCTGCCCAGCCACTGTCTGGCTTTGAGGAGTTAATGTCTGTGTTAGGGGATCTTCTTGGAAATTAGCAGGATGCTAAAGATAGCCAATAGCATGTAAATCAAACCTCAAGCAGATGTGCTTCTTCTCGCTAGCGCGGAGATGATCCACTGAGAAGATAGATCACCTAGCCCTGTATTACTCTCCTTCTCTGAATTGTGAGACTACAGCAGCCATTTGTCCACCAGAAGGATGAAGATGGCAGGCTGCAGACCGCCAGTGCTTAAAGACAGCAGTTTCACTATTTGACATGTTTGGCCATGGTAAGATTTATATCTCCAGTCATGGGAATCTGAACCAAGTGCAGCTGCATCCTTCTTGCTGGTTTTCTTTTCCAGGAACAGTCTGAACATGAGGGCTGGGGGGAGCAAGGAGAGCAAATGGACACAGGCTTCAAGTGAAAATAGCTGATTAGGACCATACAGGTAACATGTTCCTTAGAGCCAAGATGTGACCAATGCAACTGAAAAACTGCTGTTGTGTTGCAGAAGGCCTATTTTCACAAATGCAGCTGAGGAGCAGAGAAAGATGTAAAGTCTCAGGGGAATATGTTAAAACACATAAGTAATTTAGGTTACTTTTCAACTTCAGGGCAGCTGCAGCCCTCAGCTGACTCTTGTGCCAGGACTATGACTGAATCGCTTGGCACAGAAATGCATGCACCAGTAAACAGTATTTATGTAGGTAAGATGATCCCCCCAAGTCCATATTTGTTTCCTCTTTTAAGTAGCAGCTTCATCAGGTCATTATGGAAAGACAAAGGTGAGGAACGGAGGCCTCATCAGCTTCAGTTTGATGATCTGTGTGCACCTGAATTTGGTTCCTTTATCCAGAGACAAACTAAAGCAACACAGGATACACAGTACAGGGCTCACATAGATGCCATTTTCCCCCAGCATGGCATGAAAGAGGAGTGCAGCCATTATAAAGACCTATGGACTGCTCAAAGCCTTAAGGCCGACCACTAAATGATTGACCCTTTTGGCATGGTGTGGTTACATGAAGATGGTGACAGAGAACTCAGACTTGTTCTACCTCAGCTTCTCCCTACATAGAAGCTAGAGAATAAACCTTATCTACCTTTTAGAATTGCTTTGAAACATTTGGACAAAAAGGAATAAACTACACTGAACAGTTTTTGATAATCAACACAGAGCTGAGCTGAGGGACTTTTTACCAGCAGATGTTGTGGATGTTTTCATGGGTCCAAAAAAGGCTGATCAAATTAATGGAAGAATCTTACTAAATACTTAGAAATCATGAGGCATGGATGGGTGGCATGATATGCTTGACCTGTTTTTATACTTTTGGCTAAGCAACTGCTCTTGCCATAGTTTGAGATAGGATCCTGGTCTAGGCTGACTTTTGGTCTGCTCCGGTGTGGCCATCCTTTAACGATGCAGTTCCTGTCTGTCATTAAAAATCATGGACGTATGCTCTTTGCTAAGTGCTACACAGGGACAAGTGATTCGTTTCTATTCATGCAAGGCGGTGAGCTTGTTCTTGTTCCAGCTCCCAGCACATAAGGAAGGGCAAGCCCTTCCCTACCCATCCCTCTCTCCCACAGCTGCTTCTGTGGGTGGGAGAGGCAAACCACAGCTCCCTCTGGAAAAAAAGCACTGGAAACTCCCTGAATTGAAACTTTGCTTCCTTTCCTTGGCAACAAATTACTTGTGTACAGCCAAATCCCACACTTGCCATTATAGGAATTTGGTATTTCATAAGGGAAAAAAGGGAGATTTCAAACGCTGCATCAGGACGACCTCTAGGCGTGAGTTTGATAGTTTTGGTTATGTTTATAAAACCAGTAACAATAAAAAGGATAAGAAAATTAATGTCCTAATTTTGTCTTGTTTTTAATCCCAAACTCAGCTCAAAGCAATCTACTCTGTGATGTCACTGTGGTAACCCAGCAACCAGCTGTGATGTCACACAGGTTTCAAGCTTCAGTTAGGGAATTCATAAGCCAGATGACATTTTTCCTGCAAAAATCCTTAGTGCAACACCAAAGCAAAGAGAATGTAGGTGTGCAAATTAATTATTTCTCCACGGATTTTTTTTCGGTAAGGACTTTTTGTCATCAGACATCAAGAGTTCTTTCATGGGTGTTCAGGAGAGAAAAACTGAAGGTCCAAGAGCTTCAAGGGGCTCTGAGTTACTTTTTTAACAGAATGATTCAGTGCTATGCAGAGGCATGCACAATCAGTGAAATACTGAATATTGCACCATTATTTCATTCTCTTTTTTTGGGTGCACAGTAATAAGGACTTCAGACATGAATACGGTCATTTCAATGAAAATAGAAAGAGCATGAGAAATCAAAAAGCATTTTAAAGTGTAAATATGCAGCCGTGGAATCATTAAAGGGATACAAATGTTGAAAAAAGAGAGAAGTTTATGAACTCCATGTTTAACAGAAGCAGGCTGGGAAAGAGTTTAGCTGTCCTTCTAGAAAACAAAAATTAATTTGCTTTGGCCAAATTAAAATTAATTAAAATTATGCAATGTTGCCCTTGTGTTAATTTTAACGGTGAGGTTGTTGTGATTTAAGGCTACAATTAGTTCTAGTGTTTGAAAGAGAAGCACTGTAATCGAGACAGGACATTTTAATAATCCTGGTTATAAACATTTAATACATCATCTTTAGGGACTCACAAACACATTGTAATTAACTTTTACAACTGAAATAAATCAGATTGCATTAGCATATTGCAAAGGAAAAAATCATTTGCATGATTGAAAACAGCTTCGGAAAATTATGTATAACAGGCTTCATGTAAACATCAATGCAAGCTAGTCTCAAACTTTTACCAAGATTTTTTTTTAGGTTATTTTTAGAACAGTTAAAAACCCACTCACATTTCTTTTTCCCCTGTTAAAACTCTCCCTGCATCAGGAATGTCACTCACTCCACCTTGTACTTTTTCATACCAGTAATAAACATGTACATGACCAAGGTCAACGAATAGCATAAAACACAAGATTAAGGTCCTGATCCTGCAAGCACTTAAGACATGTAAGTAACTTTGCTCATGTAAAAGCTCCGTTGACTGGATCGAGCCTGCTGATACGAATAAAGTTATGCTTCAGTATCTTCAGGGTTATGGTCCTAATCATTCATTTCTACTCTTCACCAAAGAAAGCACAAACAAAATATACTGGAAAAAAACATAAACAGGATTTGAACTGCAAAATCACCAAAAAAAAAAGGAGAAAATATAAAAACAACCAAAGGCCAAGTCGGAAACTGGTTTCAGTTTATTTCATTTATTGCAGATGAAAAGGAAATGACTGACCTTTTGCCCAGACATCCAGATCCACCTGCTTCCAGGGAGCTTTGATACAGATTTGGGCTGTGATCATGTGAAAGTTCATGCTTGTAGTCATCATTCTAACCCTGAGCGTTAATCTTGACAAAACCTGTGTTCCTCTGAGCTCAGAAATTCCAACAACAACATTAAAAATTTTGGGGAAGTTCTGTATAGGATTTCCTGACTTAAGATCTCTGTTAGACAATATAGGATCAAAGTGGCTTATTAAAAGCCAAGCAAACAAAAACAACAAAAAAAATGGAGAAACCTCTCTTACATAAGTCTATAAAATTACAACTCAACTGGATGAATTTGAATTTTCCTTCTTGAGAGTGGTCTGTAATTTAATCTAAGCCCGTGCTGACTGTTTAAGATATATTTAAGATAGTCAGGTGTGAGTTTGAGAATGGTTTTAAACACATACTTCTTTGAAAGTGTAGCCAGCTCCAGGGATAGTGGTGTAAAAGTGTCTTGGTCATCCTAACGCTTGCCTGTAAAGCAAGACTAGAGGCAGAGAAAAGAAGAAAGGGGCAATGGGCAAATTCTGTGGAAAATGAAGACGTGAGATTGAAAGAAAGAGGTTATAGGTGAGGGAAGTTTGAGGTGAGAGAATAGGGGGAAGAGACTTCTGCGAGACAAGTTTCTGATAAAGCCATTTAAAAAAAAAAAGAGCTGTTAGAGGAGTTTAAAAAATTGAACAAGGGAAGAAAGAGATCTCAGGTTCTCAAGAACCTAGGAAGGTTTG
The DNA here is from genome assembly GCA_013389945.1 of Fregata magnificens. Classification (NCBI taxonomy): domain Eukaryota; kingdom Metazoa; phylum Chordata; class Aves; order Suliformes; family Fregatidae; genus Fregata; species Fregata magnificens. The sequence goes on from WAAD01037374.1 coordinate 308,473, forward strand.
CCTGACAACTTCTACAGGTTGGTCCGCTGATAATCTCTGCACCATTTGGAGTCCAGTACTTACAGGATGAACATTACGTTTGTCTTTCATTGATAAAGGTCTGAATCTCGTTTTCATTGGCCGAGGTATCTGGTCATCTCTTAACACTTTGCTCACTCTCTATTTAATTTCTTTTTCACTTGGAACTGGAAGTTGTGGAGCTATTTGAGGAATAAAGAGAGGAAAGGAGATGAACAAAACTTTTCTCTTTTTTTGCCCCAAAGACCGGGGGGAGAAAGCTCTTTCTCCTGAGGCCACAGTGTATTGATTCAAAGGAGCAGTAAGTTAATTAACACGAGTAGTGAAGCCTCCTGCATAATTAACAAGACATTTACCTAAAATCAATAATCTAATTGCCACACCTACCGTACATGGGGGACAGTGTTTATCCTATTGAGAAAGACTCATTTATATCTGCGTGTTAACATGGTGATGCGTGGTTTGTTTAAGAGCCTAACCTGATCTGTAAAGTGATAATTTATTGAACGATCAATTAAACTTTTTAACCTTGCAAATATAAACAGGTAATGAATAGCCACAAACCTATTTCCATATGAAAGTTCACACATCACAGGGATTTTCAGGCAGTTCAGATTATTTTTCATCAGTCCACTCTGAGACTTCATGGAGAAGAATGAAAGGGGAATAATTTCTCTTTGAGAGGTATTCAGCAATACTATACAGCAGTATTGGTCCTGTGTTTATATTCCTTAATTTCAGGCTGGTCTTGAAGTACTCTGCCAACTTCCTTGTCCCTGATAGTTAAAAAGAAGGAACTGGGAAACATGGAGGGTCCTTTTCTGGGGAAAACGTATTGTGTCATCAAGGAAAGGTGACCTCCAAACCACCAGAATCTGGGCAGAGATATGACAACCTAAAGCAACTATAGGATTGCTCTTATTGCACCGAAATGACAGCCCAGCAGACCAGCACACTGTAACTCCACCATCGTGTGTTTTTTGTCTTACCACCCTGTGATAAGGAGAAGGAAGGGAGATAAGTGAGAGTAGGTGGGACGTTTACACTACCAGAGAATTGCTTTGCATTGAGGATGACAGCTGGCATCCCTATCTGAAAGGTTGGGTCCACTGAAAGCTGTTAAAATCTGAAGCCTGAAATTGTTTAGACTCCTTTAAAAAGTCCTGTCTTTCATCTTGTAAGTGCAAAATTGGACTTGAAGATATCCCAATAACTAATTTTCTTCTGAGTTTTCAAGTATATGTCCCAGCTTGTGTTAAAATGGCATGGGGCCCAGCACTGAGGTGTCTGATTGTTTTAAATGATATTTTTCATTTTGGCATGTTGATGTTTTCTAGTCTTACCAGATTTTGATGGTGTGGAGAAACAGAAGACAAAATAAAAAATGAACTTAATGGTTTTCAAACCTTATCTCCAGACAGCTGGGATTCACAACAACGTTGTTTTTTCCAGAGAGGGATTCTGAATTTGGTTTGAAGCAATGGTTTTTTGATACTATCTTGCAAGACCTAAACCAGCTCTTTGGTCCACACCAGGAAATCAGTGGGATAATTCAACACACCAGTACCATAAGTGATTGAAAATCCATAACACCTAATAATACTTGCTAAAGTGTGTATAAGAGTATATAAATTGAACAATAAATCTATCTTTGAATTCTTGGAGCCTTTTGGCTTTTACAGGCACTGCTGTGAAAGAGAGATTTGAACCTGTCAGTCACCATGGGTTTTCCTAGTGTATCCTTAGTAATATCTTAAAGCCATGGGCCGTGGCTTAGCAGAAGTCTTAGAGGTACCAACTCTCAAAATCCAAGGTCATGTGTGAAACAAAAAAATGAATAAATCTAGCTAAACTAAAATGCCTTAAAATTCCCTGTCAGTAGCTAGGGTTTGGTAATGGAATTTTTTACTTCAATACATTTCAATAAAATTGGGACTAACAGAGTCAATGAAATTTGTCACAGGAGTGAAAAGAGCAACTTAACTGCATGTGCAGTAGACAGGGACCACAATGCTGTGTGACTTTTCAGTCTGGCAATGCCCCACTACTGATGTCTTACCTGGATTGCAGGATTTTGTGAGTTAATGAAATCATTTAGGGATTAGGTGAGGAAAAACAATGAGGGCTGGATGATTTAGATACACATAAAAATAGTTTTCAGTATTATTAGGCTTGCTACCTAAACTGAGATAACAATGAAGAGTGAAATATAAAGCTCTTAAAATTGATTTTTCAGTAAGATCGTCTCTGTCTTAAAAGCCCCCACATATTTTGGAGTAATTCTTTGGTAATTTTTACATATTTCATTCCTTCTTTTGCATTTCTTTTAAATCCCTCAACTTTAGTTTTATGAATTGAGGAATTTAAAAATTTGGAATAGGTTCCCCCCCGCCCCATTCTGGCTATTTTAACTCTCTTACTGCTATCAGGGACCTTGGTTTTTTGTCTGTTTTTCATGCTGTACTCTAAACAGAAAGTTCCTATGGTCTGTAGCCCAATCTGCTCACTCAGTTGGCTTGCAGCTGAGTGAGTGTCTTTGATAAAAAGTGACATTTTGGAATATCAGTAGAATTACATGATACAGGTAGCAAAGATACAGCAATAGGTGAGTAGCCATGGTGAGTGGCTGAAGCATAACATCACAGTCCAAGATATTCTCCTGATAGCTCAGCCTCAGGGGTTATGTGATTTTTTTCTGGAGTATTCATGAATTTTTAATCCCTCAGTTTGATGGAGTCCCACAAAAGATTTTGGTGGAAACATGCAAGTAAACAAACAAAAATAGGAATGCAGTAGAAAGCTTGTTATTCTTTTCCGTAGTCTTAAAGTACCTCAGTTTCCCCACCTGTACATTGGGAGGTAGTAGTTATATGTATGTTATATGTAACATGCGGCAGTTACTTATGGACCAAACTGTTCAGAAGTGCTGTGAACTTTCCCTTCATACACCAGTCACTGGGATAAATGCATTTTGTTAGGCCAGGTCTTTCTTCTGAGGAGCTGGAAAGCTTTTTTGGCTTTTATTATCTGTGTACCATCAAGGTGATGTAGTAATTTTTTAGCATGGACTAGCATGGCTGTGATTAACCGCCTTATCCAACAGTGATTTTTGTGGATCGCACCGGGGGGGATCCACCTGCGTTTTCAGCAGGGAGTTTACCTGAGTTTGAAGTCACACCATGCGAGATGCAGCACTGGAAAGCCCTGAAAGGGGTTCGATGTTGCCATGATTTCAGTGTTATTGCATGGACACTGCAAGACAACAGTGCAAGGAAAAGGTCTGGATTTTCTTATCTGGGGGGCTGGGAGGGACTCCTGCATAAGTGTCATGTAATTATATGTAATTATATCCCTCCTTGTATTATCAATGATATATGCTCTTCCTAATGATCTACACATTATCAGCATTTCCTCTTAGCCCCCTCATATGTTTATGCCATGTTTTATCTTTAACCCCTTGTGGATTCCTCTCCCCCTCCTGCCTTGCCATCTTTGCCCCACTGACCCCCATGACAAGAGCAGGGTTGGGTTAGTTGGACTTTGTACGTACACCAAAAAAAGGAAAAGAGATCCCAGCTAATGTTTTCAAATTAGCACAGCTCCAACTCTGGAGATACTCATTAGTTGTTGGCTGAGATTTATCAGCTCTCATTTGCCTAATATGGAGCCTAACTTTAGGCGCCTGGCCCTTTCGGTGGGGGGTAAGAGAGAATAGGAAGGGGTCTTTTGTCATTGCCATGTGGGCTCACTAATTTGCTCTGCCTAATAAAATTACAAATGAACACAGCTTTGCTCATGTTGCCTTTATAGGTTATAATAACCTTGGTACCCCATAACCTCCCGCTAGCTGAATTAATCAGATCATATTAATATTTCTTCTTACTTTCTTTTAACTGGTTCTTCTCTTAATTAAAGGGGCCAAAGATGTAAACAGGGTAGGTGACTAGAAACATGGCGTCAGGTTATAAACAAGGCTCATTAAAAAGATGGATGTGCCAGCAGACTGCGAAAATTGCTTACTCCGCAAGTGTACATTTTGCAATTTCCTGACGACTAAAAGGACTAATACCAGATCCTGCTTTGCTTCCCTAGCCCCCACCCTTTTCTTTTTAAAGCATGTATAAAAGATGATAATTTTTGTAAGCTGGGGGAACACAGAAGAGTTCATTCATAAGCTGGGATAAAGGCCATTTGTAATATAAGCCTTTTTGCCCCTCCGAAAGATCAGGATGCAAAATGGGATGTTATTATAACAACAATAAGTGAAAGAAATCAGTCCGAAAACCGACAATTTTGGAATGGATGGGGAATACTAGTCAGAAAATGGGTTTCTTATTACTATTACATCTATTTTTTATTTTTAATATTAAAACTTTATTCAGTTGTAGTGAATTTCCAGAACTGAAATAAAAAGTGAATATTTCTGTCCACAGCTTAGAGTTGGCAGGATCTGCGCTAATAGAGACAAGCGGTCTCTCTCTCCCCAAGCACATGCATGCTTCTGCTGTCTTCCAGACAGAAAGCTGTCTATCGTACCTGTTAGAGTTGGTAGGAGAATCCATGAATTGATATTTTTAAAGTTATGCGTGAACTTCATATGAAAAGACTATCTAGTTATCTTACATAAATAATTTATGTTTTCACTCATTAGTAACTTCAGTCCCCTTAATATTGAAACTTGGCCTTGTAATATGTGATATTAAATTCAGCTCCAGTACAATAACCACTGAATAAAGCAGTGCACAGTTTTCTCTCTTCCAGTGATTATTAGTAGGAAAGCCCAAACCCCTGATTTTTCTATCTCCCTTTATCCCTTCTCGAGAAGAAGGAAAGTCATTCTGACAGGATGATGCACAGCATGACCAGGAAAGACCTCTCTCCTTCATGAATAAATTAGAGATGAAAGTTTCACTGATCCCCTTGCATTTTTATGGAGGGACCTCATCCTAATTTACCTAAATGCTTTGAACAAAACAAAAGAAAAATGTAAGCGGCGAAGGTGAAAAGGTTAAAATCTCTGTTTAAATGGAAGGGCATTTTAACAAGAAGGCTATGTGGGTTACCTGCATGTGATTGGGGTATCTCATCTTAATTTTAAGTTTAAGCATTTAAGTGGATAAATCACAACATAGTGTGATATTTTTTCCCCCAGTAATAACCAGGTTTTGCATTATAAAGCCTCTGTGTGTTCATTCCACACCTATGAGTGTCTAATCTGAATTTGATTGATATCAGTGACTGTTTTATAGTATTAGGTAAATTATTATATAATAATAATAATAATAATAATAATCTGCAAAATCTGAGATTCATTAACTTTATTTGAACTATAGAACAATAGAATTCAGCCTTTAGGATGTTTTCTCTGTTATTTAAAATTCCTATAGATTTAGGAGGAAGGAATTGCCTTTTCTGTAGGTAATTTTGAACTCTGTGGAATAGCCTACATGTTTTTAATCCAAAGTGGAGAATTCTACAAGTTACTTAAACCAGATCTTTAGGAACACATTCATTCCCTGAAGTTGTTCAGGTGTACTTCTAGAGAAGTGCTTTAAAATCCTGTGAAAGCTAACAGTTTCATCCCTATTATATTCTCCAGCAGTTTCCTTATAAGCTAATACATTTTTATGAGTATCACTTAGGAATAATTAAAATACAAAAAAAGACACTCTCATTTTCACACCAGTTGTTATAGTCTTATTCAGAAGTTTAATGGCTTTGGAAGATGTTCTTCCAAGCCCAGGTGCACTTTTTTCAGTTTAGTGTCTTCTTTGCCAGTGGAGCTTTAAGCTGGGCCCAAATTCCACAGGGCAGAGCAAGTTGGACATTTGTCTGGGAATGACAGGTTTTGTTTATTTTGTTGTGGTTCAAAGCCTTCTGGATGCTTTTTAGAAAAAGAAAATAGTCACTTGGTACCTTGTAAGGGCGCCAAATCCATTTTGCCTATCCTGTGTGTGAGAAAACCACCTGCACACAGATTCAGGGCACAAATGAACAATGTATTCTCCAAAATACTCCACGATTTAAGAGGCAGAACCAACATTGGATCACTTGTTGAGGACGTAAAATCTGTCGATTTAAATTAATGTATTTCTGTGTTACTTTTGATGTTTTATCTCTTTAAGAACAAAAAAAATCCAATCTCAGCTAAGGTTTCTAAACAGTGCAGGCAAAATGCAAATCACAAATTTTCAGTGACTGCAGAGAAGGCTCCTGGCCTGGTGGAGGAGGGTCATGGTCAGACCCAGGCTGATGTGGGGACTTATGAGGTGCCTGTGATCATTGTTGTCCAGTTGTCCTGCTTGTCCCGAACTAAATGCCTAACATTTAGACAGCTACGTCTGGACCACAGGAGTTCTGGTCTACAAGACAGATGCTGTAATTTACCCTGCCACTAAAACCAGCCCTGGATAAAGCCTGATGTTTTCAAGGTCCGTCATAATTTCAAAAATTCCAAAACCACCTTCATTTGTAGAGTAGGTTCAACTACAGATTTCTAAGCCACCATATGTTTTTAGAAAAGGAAGTCTGCATTTCAGATCACCTAAAAAGCCAGTTCAGCTCCCTCAAAATCTGTGGAAGGTTTATGCCTAACCTAAACTTCACAGTTTGAACCAAAATGATGGATATTATATTAAAAAGCAAACCAAATCATGACGTACGTCCAAACATTTTGGAAAGAAAAGGTATGGTTTGATGCAAAGTCACGGTTACACCTGTAGATGTGGCATTGCGCTGTGAATTAGATGCAATTTCACTCCCAATTTGAGCTACCAAAGGTGTGTTACGACCCTCATTAACCCTTTTTATGCCTCAGTTTCCCTACCTGTCAACTCATGAAAACACTAATTATTCGTCTTTGTGTTACATTCGGACATCTATTTACAGCAAAAAATGTTTATATATGGTGAGGGACTCTTGCCTTTTCTTTCCTTCCTCAGCTTTCCTCAGAGAAATGCGACTCAGTTTTGGTGCTGCTAGCTTCAAACAAAACAGTGCAAAAATAATGACAGGGGAGAGAAGGAGAAAAGTTTTTTTTTTTTAAAAAAAAGGATCGAGCTGTTCCAAAAGCTTCAACCCTTCAAGTGTCTTTTCTAATTGGTGTCACTATTGATACAACAAGGCAGAAAACGCATCCTGGTAAACATGGCCTGCGAACTGAGCTGTAGTAACACACCCATACATGTACGTCAATCAAATGCATGCATTTCTGTGAAAGATAAACGCCCCCCTTCCCAAGGACACCGGCCAGGCCACGTGTGTGCGTGTGTGTGTGTTTTTTGAAGGCTGACAAGGCACCTCCGCCATTTCCTCGTTTTGAGGCCTACCCACGGACCACCGCACCGGCCCCCCTCTCTGAAGTGTTATTATTCTGTCGTGAGCCCTTCTTCAGTCAGGATGTTACTTCATTTCCACCTTTTGTCTCAGGTTGAATGTGAATGATGCTCTTTCAGCAATATACGGTCGCTCGAGCTCCCCGCTGCAGCCTTACATAAATATACAACACCCGTCTCGGCCTATAACTCACTTCAGGCCTGGAAAAATAGTGACTTCCTTTATTGGCCAGATTCTTTCGCAATTCCCAACAGCTGTATGTTTTCACCTCCGAGGATCCTTATCTTCAAGTTTCCATTTGTCTCAGCACTATTCCAGTGGATTGCCAATAAAAATGATTCCCATTTTTATAACCCCTGAGAACGCAGGGAGCAGACTTTCCAGAAAAACCTATTTTTTAGCAGGGGGGAAAAAAAAAGCCTCCCTGCAACTTACCAGAAGGCAGGATTTAGCCTTCACAGAAATATTTGAAAGTGTGAAACTTCCCGAGCAATCATCGTGACTCCGCAGAGATGGGAATGGAGACTTCCAGCAATCTCTAACGCCGTTCAATCAAGGACTCTTAATTTTCCATTTGAGCAAGAGGAACGGCTGCAAATGGAACATTTATTAACACATGCGCCTCACACGCACAAAGAGAGCTATATTTACAAAGAATTAAACTTGAGAGCATGAAATAGCCTTGTAACCATATGAAAAAGATACACTTAAAGAGATGTAAACACTAGGTGCAGGGAAATTTGCCAGGTTAGAGTCAGCTGTATCACTCTGTTTTATTACTATACAACTGTTTACTGAGAAAAGACAGATGATTGCTGATATACTCTGTGTGTTATCATAAGGGCTTGCTTGGGAGCTCTTTGTGACTGACAATTGCTACAACCCTATGCAAAAACCTGGCCTGGGGAGTTGTTTTTCTTTTAATTCTTCTCTGTCCATCATTCCAAAGCATTAACAATTCTTTTAGAAAAGCAAACTGGCAAAGCATCCCGAGTGTTTTGTATCACTCCCGTGAGACAGTCACTAAAGAAGTTTAAATCATTCTTTCTTTTTCTTACAGGGTTATTGGTTTTGGTTCTTCCAAGGATAAATTTTCTAAAGCCGCTCCCGTGTCTGGGCTATGTAAGTCCCAGGTTCAGGCATCCCTTCCCTGCTCAAGTCTTGGAGAAAATATGAAATATCTTTATAATAGTTCTCAGCTCCAGTTCAGCCACTAACAGCTCCTAAGGGGAGGTGGCTTTCCTGTGTCTCCTAGGAGATGTGCAAAGCTGCCATCAGGTTGGCCTAAAATGGGTTTGAAGGAACCCAAAAGAGGAGCCAATGCAGCACGTGTGCCTCTCATCTGCTTCATCTCTATGACTGAGAAAAGGAATTCCAGATATCTGAGAAAGCAGGTTTAGAGCATATTATGCTTTCTTTATCCTTAGTGGGGTCACAGTGCCATGGCTGCATTGCAAGACAGCCTTCAGCAGTGCTCTTTGCTGCTTCCAGGAGCAGGTCCCTGAACGAGGGCTGGAGAGCGGGAGGGGGCAGAAGGTGAGGAGGGAAGAGCTACACAGGCAGGTGTAGCCATCCCCCCTTCTCCACCGCTGCAGACATCTGCACAGCAGGGAATTCAAGCCCCAGTTCATCCCACTTCACTTCAGATACCTGAAGCACTTAAGTTATGAACCAAATCACTCTAGGCTTCCTCTGTAGTCAACGGAGAGAGCGAGAGGGACGTTCAGAAGGGCTGAATCATCCCTCAGGGTCTCTTCTAGCTGGGATGAACCCAGGCCCTGCTATCTGTTGTCATTGACCCAGAAACCCACCATCACCTCCCCCTTTTTACCATCTCTCTTCCCTGGCTTGTGACAAAAATTTTGGCCTGTTCTTAGGTTCAAGTATTTTGCCGTGTCTCACCCGGGGACAGGAGGGGAAGGGTTCTTCCCTTATGGGTTCCTGATCTAAATGAATTATTGTGAGGCACTTTTTTTTTAAAGCCTCGGAAAGGGGATTTGAAGCTATTGTATTTATCTGACCGTTATGAGCACTGTAAAACATGCTGTTTCACATTGTAACATAAGCTCTTTTTTAAAGTATGCCCAGAGTATTTGTAATTGTTATCAGGCCCAGATGTATCCGAGTGTCAGCATGAAGCACTGAGAGTTGGCTCAGATGTACAGAATGTAATTAGCTCAAAGCCCTGTGTGCTTAGTTTGTAGTGGAAGCACAGACTGATAATAAAACCAAAAAAAAATGAAAGTGGCAAAGGTTAAAATCTATTGTTCACAGTGCTAAAGCTGTTCTGGGGGAAGCCAGTGCTGGCTGCTGCAGTGCTGGAGTGCTCAGACTCCAAACGAGATCAGAAGTGCCAGTGACAAAGGTTAGTTCAAAATAGGTGATGATAGACTAACATTAAATTGACATTATTCTCACAATAGTGGCCCAGACATTTGGTCTATCTAGTCTGGTATCCTGCCTCTGACTTGCGCCAATCCCTCATGTGTCCGGAGGAAGAATAGCATATGATCCACACACCCACTTCCCACCGAGCTTCCAGCGACTTGTGAAATCCCAGATGTGGTGGGAGTGTGGTGATGGTACAAGTGGTTCCTGAGCTGCATGGGAACCATCTATTTACTGATGTATTCATCTATATGGCTGCCAACTTGCTTAGCTTGGGTATTTTTTGTGTGTTGTTTTTGTCATATCCAGGAAAAATCTGATTTTCTGATAGACACTTACTGAGAACATATGAACATCCCTCATCTCCACCTACTGCTGCCCTCTACTGAGTGGGAGCAGAAACACGTGTCCAGGTTTCTGGAGCCCAACGCTGCCTAAATTAAAAAGAAGTCTCCTCTTGCTTGAGTGATTTTGAAGCAGGTGGATTTGATCTCTATTCCTACAGCCACTATGACATTTCCAAAGGCTGTTGTGTGCACTATGGTGACAAGCATGACTTTCTGAGGTGGCTACCGGCTCGTTAAAATACAGACACTTTCTGGGCTGATTGTTGTTAAGGAGACAAATCTTAGCACTTGCAAAAAGCTCTGATAGTTACAGTGCTCTGCACCGTATAATGCATAGAGATGTGGGTGTATTTAAATTTAGATGTGTGCACTTGCATCACATTCACAAATGCAATAAGCAATATCTAATAACATTAATAAGGCACAGACACATACCAGTTCACAACAGGAAATTCAAATCTGAGGGTGACACGCTGATCTCAACCCCCTCTGTTTAGAAAAAATAAGTCAGAACAGCTTGAGTGAAGGACAGAGTGTCACAGCCTTAACTTGAACATTTCCTGGCTTTTGTTGGTTTGTTTCACAGCCTTCACATTCCTTTAAACATAGGTTTGTTTGATTTTAATTTCCTTTTCTTGGTTAAAAGAATGAAGAAACATGTTTGAGGGGTGCCCTGAGCATGATTTCTTTTCACAGCCACAGCTGAAATTTCCTATGTTTGTTTTTTCTTTTACAGTGTTTAGTGTTAAAGACGAACTTCTGGGGAGGTGATGCAGCCAGCGACAGAGCATGTGTTTTGAGACAAGAAGGACTGTCTCAGGGCTATGCTGGTCATCCAGCACGTGGTGGACTTTGGTTTGAGTTCTTCTTCTGCCACGGACCTTACCAAGGGGCCGTAGTCAAGCCATTGCATATTAGACTCTGCATGGGGATTGTGGTGTTGCCGTGTCTAATTTTGCAGTATTTGTTTTGCAAGTGGTTAAAAAAAAATAGCAATGTGGGTAAAACCCATCTGTTTGGGCCACATGAGAGAAGGGTCAGCTTGACTTGGTCAGCTTGAAAACAAGTCCAGTTGCCTGCATTTCTTTTACAATTTTCACACTGGAATGCACCAGTGCTGCTATCTTAAATCACATCCTCTCCAGAGCTTGACAACCTTAGACCTTGCTTCACAGTTAAGATCCACCATCCACAGCCCTTTCCCAGTCTTGTATCGTATGATAATATCACATAAATAAAAAGTTCTACTAAGTGAGATCCTTCTTTTCACTTTCAAATTGCTGTTATCCCCCCGCTTCTCTGTCCTACTCACTCCTTTTCTCGAAAATGATTCCTGAAGAGGTACAAGAGGCTTGGCCATTGCCCTCTTCATATTTTCCCATGTAGAGCTACCTCTTGCAACTGTGTTTCAAGAATCCACCTTGCCTCCACAATGCTATTTTTGTTGTGACTCTTCTAATCGAATTACAGAGGAATCATTCATGCACTTTCTATTTCTCTGGATTATAAAAAGAGATGCAGAAAGCTAAGAAAGGATTGCAGAGCCACCAAGGAATGGGCATGATATAAAGGAGGAAGAGAAGTTTCCAGTGGCATTGTCTCCTTTCGTTGGTGCTCATGAGGGGAATAGTTTCTGAAAGACTCTTAGTCCAGAGGCTGGATGCAAAGCCCAGTGAAGGTTATAAAATCGCATTAGCGGGTGCAGTAACATAGGTCTACAGGATGCTCCAAATGGGTTATCTATAACAGTGAAATAGCACAAGGGCAGAGATGAGGAGAAAATGGCAGCTTTGAAATGACTTCAGGAGCTTCTCAGAAAGGGAATTCTCCCCACCCACTCTGTTCCCTCTCTCCCGGGATTTTGCGGACTCTCACACCTCCAATTACTCATTAATTTTTTCCCCTTTAGCCTCAGTTCTGCAAAGTCAACATGGCTTATGAAAATCAAGTTGTATTCTGTATACTTAATATATCATCTCTAAGAATAATCATTTTGGAATCTGAACTTGTTTCTGTTATCTGGCTCAGCTTGACAATGATTTATGAAGCAGAAAACAAGACAGCTTCATTTTCATAAGGCAGCCTGAACCTTCTGGACAAGGAAGAGCTCTGAAAGTTGTTTTGACTAGTAAACTGAAACAAACATGACACAAAAGTCAATACAACTGCAACATCAGCCTCTCATTTTACAAAGTAACTTTCCTTGGCTAGAGCAATCTGACAGTCAAAATGTTGTGATATTCGATAACATCCTGCATCTTCACTAATTACAACTGCAGGGTACTTGCCGTGATGGACATTTTAGATGCAAACGAAATACATGGCAGCCATTCACAAAGCATGTCTGGTTAGCAGTTAAAAGGACACTGTCATCGCATTTGGCTTACATTTTATTCCTGGAGATAGAGATATTACACATTGTATTTGAACATTAATCTGGATTTATATTAGCTCTCTGAAAATATAAACTGAGTTATGTGAATCTGTACATGTTTATTTGGCGATGTGTGTGTTGAAATACATGTGATTGATTCTTTGGAATTTCATTCTATATTCGCTGCCATTATGCAATACTGAGAATCTCGAAGATGCAATTCCCATGAAGATCTTAGAAAAAGCCTTACAATTTCAGTTCAAGTAGACTCTCCACCCATCGCTAGTAATATAAAACATATGGCATATGCCAGAGACAATGCAGATACATGTATCTACTGCTTAGCTTATTGCATCTCCTTTTAATGTGTAATAAGTAATATAGATAGTACAAATGTTTCCATATTAGATTAATTTATTTTGAGTCTTTCCTTAATGACTTATAAAACAAACTAGCAAAGCGAGCGTGGTGGAAAACATGAAATGAGGCAAACTGAAAATTTTTGAGTTATTTAAAATGTCAGTAGAAAAGATTTATTTTATATTATGTCTAAACAGACATCCAGAAAGTTAAGTTGGTCTCTCCACTAACATTATGCAGACATAGTGGAAATATTTTGAAGTGTATTTTGGAGGATTTTTTTAAAACTAATGTTAACTGTCTAGATTGTTATTATTGCTACAGGTAATGCTTTAGATAAATATATTATAGTTTTTATTTGATGGTATCCATCCAAGGTTTGCCTTTCATCTAGGTTAAACTGGTGCTAAATTGATCCAAATTATGAAACAGTATTTTTATAAAACAGAACCATGATTGCTGAGGAAAATCTATTAAAGAATATAGTCAGGCAATTTTATGCAAAAAGTGTCTGTTCCAACATTTCTTGAGAACGACTGTCAGTAGACCCCTAAACAGAGCCTAGAAGATACTGCTGCATATTGCAGCCCTTGAGAAAGAGTGCAATGGCAAGGAGTTGTTTATTTATTCATTTACTTGCTTTATCATGAGAAGGGCTTCCAAGAAAGCAAAGCTGGGCTGTGCAAGGCCTTTTCTCTGTTGTCATCAGAGTAATCAGGAGTAGCTCCACTTTAAATACGTATGCCTGCACAGTCAGAAACATGTCCAGAATTGCTCTTCGCCCTACCCATCTGCCTCCCCAGAGCACTTATTAGTATTCTCTAGCTGTGAGCTTGCGTGTAGCTCCACTGATTTTTACAATGCATGGTTCATGGTGTAATCTCCTGTATGGGGGCCAGCGTACCCACGAGCACTGCAATAGGTGTGCAGGCTGGCAGGGCACATGTGTGTAACTCTGGCGAGCCAGTGGGGAGTTGTCTCCGCGGTACTCTTGGGGGATAATATATCTTCCTTTCCCTTCCTCCACCCCAAATGTGATTTTTCCTGCCCCTTATTTCTTCAGATTAGTCAAACCAAGAGCACTGGACACTGGGAGAATATTTGATTTTTGAAGCTTTACAATTAAGTCAGTCAAATGTAGGCTAAAAAGCACTGATGTTTTAGTCCCAGCATCGGTACGGAAGTAGGTTGTGTACTTGACTTTAACAATCTTCCAAGATATAAAGCCATTTGACTGAGGTCATACTTAAGATAATAAAACTCTCTTTGATGAGGTTCATTTACATATTTGTTTTCCTTGCCTGAGCCCATTTTTTTGTATAGATTTAGTGCAGTTGTTTACAATGCTGGAATTTTTATGATTAAGGTCATACATGAGAATATTTACAACGTCAGAAATAAACACGACTCCTATTTAAGAAGCATATCCTGTTCCCAAATGAGATCCAAGCCCTGCTTATAATGTCACGCATTTGCAGAGCACTTAATAAATGTTTATTTTCAAATACAATTATAAACAATTCTTGCATTGTTGCGGTAGGACGTGGACTTTACATCTCTTGACATTAGCACAGTAGATATCCATTAGGCAATATATGCCTCTTTGAGAGGTAGTTTGACCTCCAACCCTGTCTGCAGAGGGCAACCCCTTGCTTTGTGACACTCTGGCTTGCAAATGATGCTTTAACTCATATCTCAAAGGGTCCAAGGAAACGGTCTAAATAAATAAATGCATACATACATGTCTTGGATATTTAAAAGAAATTAAAATTAGCATATGAGCTTCAGGCCACCATTACCTGCCGACAATGATGAATTTTGGGGTGATGGGCTATGCGGCCAGTTGAAACAGCAGTGATATCATGAACATTTTCAGAAAAGTGACCAAGAGGTTGGGTTTGTCTTGTTTGTTTTGTTCTGTTTTCCAGCTCATGGCCCCTGCCCCTTTGTATGAAATCCACAGACATTCTGGCAACAGACCTCTCTTGTTGGAGGGACAGAGAAGAAAAAAAGAATCACCAGAAAAAACAATGGGGAGATGTAACACGTGCACTGTAATTAGATGAGGAAGCCATTAATTATGTTGTTTCCAATATCCTCTAAAAGGGTTGCCCACCCCTAACTACATATTTATACATATTTACTTGTTAATCAATAAAGGAAAATGGCTACATTATTTTGATTAAAACATCAACCAAATGTGTGGCAATAAAATCAAACTTCAGGGGGAAGGTGAAAAAAAGAAGAAAGAGAGAGAATGAGAGAGATAGCTATGTATGCCTTCCTCCAGACCATGATATATGATATTTTCAGGCTGCTAGGAGAGCAGACACATTAAGAAAATAGTGCTAATGATATTAAAGTACTTTACAAGGCTTGTTACTAAGCGCTGACAAACCTGTCAAGTGTATAATGTAGGAGGCTATTGTAGCGTTCTCAGAAAACCATACCTCTGCCCCATTTCAGTGCAATCTCCTAATAATGGAGCTGCTATAAATTCTAGCCAGCAATGGGACAGACTCCTGGCTTCTCACCCCAATGTGAAGACATGATAAATATAAAAGAAAATGGCTGTCAGTTTTGGCGCCCGAACCTTATTACAAAGTCTTAATCTTACTGGCCTCAGCACCTTTTATCACCGCCTTGTTATGAGCTGATGGCTTTTTTATTTGCTGGGAGATGGAGGATGTGTCATTTGATGTCCTTTTATGTAGCCACTGCTCTGTCCTCTCATGGAAAAAAAATCTTTTTTTATATGTTTATTACAGTAACCGATTAAATGCAAGGCTCATGCTGTGTTTGGTGCAAGCATCTTCCTGGATGATTTTTGCAGAAGCTCGGATTAGATAGTCATATGCAGAGTTATTAAGAAAGTGGGCACAATGGAGTGTTATTTTTATTTTCTGGCTCCTGGAGCGTTGGCATCACTGTTGGTGTTATTATTTATTATTATTTATTGGTTTGTTTTCCGTATGGATTTTTCCCTCTTGCCAAGGTCAGAAAGAAACCGTAAGTCCTGGCTCATTCTCTTTCACTCTTTTTTCCCCCCTCTCTCTCTCTTCCTCTTTGCAAGTGTCAGCCACAAAGATGATGGGCCCGTAAACAAAGTTTGACTCAAAACTCAGCTCAGGTTCAATCAGTTTGAACTTTAAGATGAGATATCTCACAATTATCTAAATATTATTCCTAAACCTCACAGCTGACTTCCTGTCTTCTTCGTTTATGGCAAACAAAAGACTGAACTCCACTTGAAACAATGACCCTGTCAGAGCCCTTATCCCCCCAAGAACTGCAGCAAAGTGCCAGCATCAGGTACTTAACTCAAGATGACATTGATGGGTTGCTTTCAAGCTGTGGCCGGAGACTCCATCACTTGTTCTTATCCTCAATTTGAAGACGGGGCGGCCTACTTTGTTGCTGCAGAGGAGTCCCCTCCCTCTGATTTTGTCTGCCAGATGGTGACCAGACTCTGAGCAGGGCTGGACCCATTAGCCGAGCTCCCCATCTAGTGGCTGCCAGCGTCAGGGGTCTGGGGGGGCCGGCAGGCAGGAGCTGAAGCAGGACCTGTCACCCTCCAAAGGCCAAAGCTAAACCAGGGAAGAATGCAAAAAGAAAAAAGAAAAAAAAAAACAAAAGTAAAAAGAATAGATTTTCCAATCAAGTATCAGTGAGGGGAAGTTTGTCTCCTATGAGAGTCAATCTGGGCTCCTCTGTACTGTACATTGACTTTCCCAAGACCCTGACACCAGCTGCAGATACTTACAGCTCGTAAGGATAGAGGGTGTATGTGCTCACAAATGCACACAGACATCCCATGCTCCGTAACACAGAAATGCCCAACAGAAATATGCACACAGTGTCCTGTGCCTACTCCTGTTTCCTAAAGGCTCCAATAGGCAAAGGCCATATTTTAACTGATCATCATGCAGGCAGATTGTCAAGGAAGCTCCTTGCAAAATGTAATTTACAATCTAAATGGATCTAGGAGACAATGCAGTAGGAACAAGAAATATAAAGATGTTTAAAGACATGCCTAACTTGCCTCAGCAGATCAGTGGCAGAGCTAGAAATAAAACATTCTTGAGCCTGGGACTTGCCTGAGCCAAACTGTCTGTTCTCCTTCTACGTATATGAGAAGAATTGTCATGTAGATACTGATATACATGATGTGAGGTTTATTTTTAGCCTACAAATCACAAGCAATTAGGTTCCTATAAGTTGCATGGAGCTAGGCAGTTGGGTAAAGGATGGAGACCCTACGGATCCTGATTATGGGAAAATTCTGAGCCTGAGCTCACACATTATTAGATATCAGAAAATGGGCAGGAAAACAAATGCCTCTTGCCCTCCCCCTTGCTCAGTACTGCCCTGGCTCTGGGAGGAATTTTAGTATGAGCTCTCACCATCGTGGAGATCATGTTCAATCATCCATAAGAAGTTTGGTCAGTTCTGCTGCATAATGGGCTGTTGTATAGCCCAGGGATGAACACAGCTGGAAGGTTGAGGGGTAGACCCTAGAGTGAAAGGATCTTTCTCTCCCTTAGTAGTTGCTGGGCATGTGCTGTATTGGTGTTGCTAAAGGGGAAGGGTAGGAAAGCCACAGCTTCTTAAGTTTGTTTCCATGAAGATGTAGCTGCTGATAGACATGTTAGAATAAGGACTGTGAAAGAGGAATGAATAGTTTGACCAGGGATATGCAGGGATATACGCAAAGTTTCCTACAATTACATCTATGACACATAATGCCACTCTGAATCTCCTTATATCCTGGGGAAAAGATGTCTCAATATCCCTTACCCTGGGTTATCATCCTGTTGTTAATATGCAGCTGAAGTAAAACAAAATGGGCCTTAATACATCCTGGGGTATTAGCTTGTTGCATATCTTGGAAGTGTGTTTGCACTTTAAAAGCAACCTTCAGGGTGAGAGAGCACAGGAACAGTGTGATAGTTACTGTAATAAGGCACTTGTGGTTTGCTACAGCACAAGGGGGAGAAAAACAATTGATGAAAAACTCAATAGGATGGGAAAGGCAAATTGCTTGGCTGGAGATTTAATTAAAAAGGAAACAGCCCTCCCCATTTAAAGGTCGGTTTGCACCCCTTAAATTACAAAAAGAACTCGGGGCTGAAATCAACACGCGATGCATGTTAATAAGAGAGAGCAGCAGGCTGCGGGACTGATCCAGCTCTTCTCAGGCAGGGCTAGCAGGCTGCGAGACCTGGCCAGTGCATGCCAGCTATCACTGGGACCTGACTCATGCCAGTTATCACTGGGACCTGACTCCTAGTGAAAGCTATGCACGGGCTACTACAGAACCTACCTACAGCAGATATGATGCTAACCTGGATCATGTGAACCATGCAGAATGAAATATAACGTGGCTTAAGTCTCTGTTTGCCATTTTCCTCCTCCTACCTCCCACCCCTCCTCAACAGCCCTTTATATATTACTCTTGGCTTTGTGCAGCACTTTCAGTGCCATGAATGCCTCTCTCCCATGGGAGAACTTGATGAAGGTTATCCATTGTCACCCAGTGTTATACTGGGATGTCAGGACACCTTGAATAAACGGTTTACATGAGATGTTGCCTCTAAGTGCATCCTCGGAAAAACTGTCATTGCCCTTTGCTGAGAAAGTTAACATCATAAAGTGAAGGCTGCCTCCGACCAAATGGGAATGACATTGCAGATTAAGGGCTCTTTAAATTATGCATTTAGTTCAGACTCCTGGGGAGACAGTATATGAGATAAAGCTAGCAGACTTACTCTGCAGTGTGGCTCTGGAACCAAAGACATTTTTAAAACATTTTTCCAAAGAAACTTCCATAGAGGTAAAAAAGCCCTACTCAACAACAACAAATCCAAAACAACAAAAAGATTTGGTCATATCTTTAAGTGCACATATTATTCAAATGAGTAAAAAAGAGAGAAGTGAAGAAAGGGGAAAGAAAATTCTTCAGGGCTTTAGCAGGATGCTGACTATATCCCATTTTTAATGATAGGATTTTGATTTATGTTGAAATTCCTGTTAGCAGAACCAGGATTATGTTTCCCAAACATTTATTAGATTGAAAATGCTCTTATTTGCTTTCCAGGCTGATCACCCCCATATACTCAATGACCCTGGCAACACAGAAGTATTCAGGGCATCCTCACAGTTTGTACCTGCTGAGACAGATTTGAGGAAAAAACTCTTGGTTCCCCTGTTTGCATGCAGCTCTGTAACCTGTAACTTCCTGCCTTCATTTAGCAGAGTTTAAATTGCAAATTCATGTTTCTTAAAAATGCTGTAACATCATAAGTGGGACAGTTTTATGACAGCTCTGAATTACCAGACAATACTGACACATGCCGCGTGCACTTACTTTGCCTACCAGTTATGGCTGTATTTATCTGCCCATATGTCACTCTGTGTCTAACGCATCTATTTACCACTCTGAGATGGATATTCCACAATTGAGGGCTCTTAGTGCATCCTTTAGAATTAAAAAAAACCCCCCTTGTTCCTCAGATAATTTATTTTATAGGTGATAGCTCTGCCTTTTTTAGGGATTTTGCATACATCTTTTTGCAGTTTCTTTATTTCCAGATGACACTGATTTGGAATTCTTCCCTGACAGGCAAAATGGGCCGGGCCTTTATTTTATTGATGGTAAAACACAGAGATGGCGCTCACAGGCGTCTGTACGTGAATCTGGGTTGGCTTATGCAGAAGATGTACTTCCTTGGCTGGTGGATCGACATAAGAATTCAAAACGAACCTTCACTGAAAATTTGTCACTCTTCCTCACCCTCTTTCCCTCCTCCACAGACTCACACACACAACGCAAAATGTTGTGAGCCTCCCTGCCCTGCTTTCATGCAGCCAACTGGCACCAATGAAATAGTCAGGGGAGAAGTTCCCAGCACAAAGTCGCTGGTGACGAGGAGGGACAGGCAGCCGGGGGAGAGATGTTTGGTCTGCAGTTCCACGGAGCCATTGCAGCCAAAGCAGTTTTAATAAGCTCTGAGGTTCCTCCTGGATATTTTGCTCAAACTGGAAAAACTGGCAATGGGCTGGTAGCTTTCCTCTCCCTGATGTGACAAAACCTGGGTGCAATGAAGCACTTTTGCCTTTCATTTTACACTAGGAATTTAATGTGGTTTTGGAGCTTTAGCTGTATTTCTAAAGAGCAGGCAGTAAAAGTTCCAAAAAACTTATGATTGTCAAATTTGCAGAAGATAAATATATATATGTAAGCATGCACACATATATGGAGAGAGAGAGAGAGAAAAAGAGGCAGAGAGAGAGAGAGGCATATGTATATTTAGATGTATGTATATTATGCATATATATAAATAGTCATTTTTTCAGGACCTTTACCCGGATGTACGATCCGCTTTGACCAACATTCACCGTCATACTTCACATTTTACTCTAAATCATTTTGAGCCAGAATTAAGGTGATTTTTATTTATCCAAAAGAAGCCGAAATGTTCTGTCCAAATACACCAACAGATGCAGCTCCCTATGATTCAAATTCTGCACAAGTTTTGCCTGAGCTGGAGTTGCCTATACGCTAAAGGAATCATTTCTGCCATCACAGAAGTGCTGCCATTTTGCGGTGAAACACAGCAACTGTGCAATGAAGCACAGAAACACTTCACAGTAAGCCAGGTCCAGGTCTGAAATGTAGTATGTCCAACAGAGATCACCAGGGAGAATTTTAGTCAGTGGATTATTTAGACTCAGTCAAAAGTTTTTTCCTCCGAATCTTTATGTTGCAAAACATTCCATAGGTCATTAACAACTAAAAGCTGGTTTACCTCATGGTCAAAAGTTATCTGCTCCTACCATACAGAGCCATTAAAATTGTTCTTTGGGTGGGTTTCAGTGATACTGAGGACTGTCACTCCTTCAATCTGCTACAGCTTTCTTGCAGCATTTGAAGCTTGAACATCTGCATCCCATTGGAGAAACTCTGGAAGCCAGGTATTGACCAGATCTGACTGCTCATGAGAGCTCAGAGAAAGACGAGACAACCTCCTTCTTCCACAGATAAGGCGAAATCCAGCTTTTTTTGCTCCACTTACTAGACAGACAGGAAAATTACTCCTTCAAGGTAGAGCAAGAGCAATTGCACTATCCCCTTAATCAGTACTTGCAGCATATCAAGCTCATCATCTTGATGGTAATAGCTGTTTGACAAGTCAGGATAAAAGTGATAGTCTTCTGAAAATGAGATAACAATCCAGTTTAAAAAAGGAACCAAAAGAAAAGAAAGAAAGAAAAAAAAAAGAGATATGACCCGGTGTAAGGTATCTTTTAATTTAATTTCATCCGAGGATAACAGTTTGCCCAAAAATGTCTTCTGTGAGTCACGTATGGTATTTCAATCTGTCATCTTGTATTGACCTGGCTAACATGGAAATATACTGCACTGAGCTTTTGTCAAGCTTACCGGCTTGGTCTAAAATTTGATGATTTCTTTTTAAACCATAACTGTGCTGAGCTATCTGCTTCCACTTTCTTCCCTCACACGCAGAGAGCTCAAAATGGAAAATTCATCCAAATGCAAAAAGAAACAGCATGATCTGGCTCACAGCTCCTCAGAAGTATAGGCAAAATTGAATTTTACTGTTTTCCTAAAAGTGAAGGCCCAAAGTCAAGCCAATGCTATCACGGAAAAGGGAAGGAGAAATGGCTGCAGCAGCAGAAGAATGAAAGGAGCCAGGCAGAGCAACAACCGGGTAACGTACCATTCCCACTGTTATAACAGTTCTAACACTGTTTTATTTTAGCAACAATTAATTTTAAAAAGTTATTTACAAACTTTCACAAGAGTCAACTGCAAGAAATGGTTTCTTGTATGTATTGATAGATTGCAATATAATTATTTCACATTATACTGTAACTGAATCAGCAGTAGAAATGAGTTCAGTCTTGACTTGGTTAATTCTGAGAGGAGGTACCAGTTGGGCATGTTGCTGGTCTTTCACTGCTGAAGTGTCTCTGAGAATTTAGCTTCCAATTCAAATATTTATAACATCAGAATTAGTTTTCTGGGAATCTTCTCTACTCTTTTCTTTAAGATAACTAAAATAATAAATTAAAATACCCACGCTGGTCTATGAGTATGCCTGACAGTGAACTTGTTTCCTGGAAGGAGAAGGGGAGAAAATACAATCAAAGCAAATGTATTTAAAACTAAATAAATCTTCATGCAGCTTCTTTTGAACATTTTGTCTCCTCTGGTATTTGCTCTGCTCTGGTTGTTGCTTCCCGTGCTTCTGTGATCAATCTCTCTATGCTGTTAAAACTGTGCCACCAGAACACTGCCCTAGAACAGAGAAAATTCTGTGAAATTCAGTGTTAGTGTGTTCCAGCAGTGGGATCAGTGATTTCTTACTGACACCTCCCCCCCCAATACTCTCTGAAATACCCTGAAAGAAAACCAGCAAAAACCAGACAACCAAAACCAACCCAGAACAATGGTCTGTTTTTAAGCTGGAAAAGAAGGATTTCATGGAAGCCATGGTATACAATCTTAGCAGTTGTGCCAAATGGACACAAGAACAGGAAGTGGAGAATGACCAGGCATGTGTTCTTACAGTGCGTTCAGTAGATTAAAGGCTTACCTGAGATTCATCAGAAAAGCAATCCTGAAGAAATGAAGCTGGGCTTTTCACAAGCAGGACCCTCCTTGCAAGATTTCTTGCATTTTCAAAATCTACAAGGAATTGGGTCCTTTTAAACCTGTTCTTGAAATCTGTGGTGTCACCAAGGTAGTTTATAACTTTTACTTTTCCCACACATCGTCTTGCTCTAGAAATGCCCTTAACCTTCAGCTGTTTGCACTAGTAGGACCTTCAGATCCTAGCCAAAGTCCTACAAACACATAGGACTACATTTGTTGTTGAGAAGACCTTGTAATCTAAACAGATCAGACAAAGTAAGAAGAGAAATGGAATCACATTAAGGGATAATGATTTGCCCATGCTCTTAAAGAACTCCTTGGCATCAAAGTAAGCCCAGATCTCTGCCTGAAGCCTTACTGTCAGCTAGCCAAACAGTTATGGAAAGACTAATAAAAATCAGTCAATATTTAGATGGTGCCATAGTATCTTATTATTTAATGAAACTGAGTAGGAAAGTAGATGCAACGCATCTAAAGATCTGTATTTCAGCAGAATCCTTCCCTTATGAAGATTAAGAGGGAGGCATGGGGGCAAGGAGCATTTTTTTCACTGTCTGGTAACACTTAAGCCAAAGTGTTCTGAACAACACTAATTGCCCCTCAGATTTCTACACTGCTTTATGGCAGAGCAAATATTGCCACAGATATTTCATTTCTTCCTGGAAGAATGTTTTACACGGCCACCTGTTGATTCCCCATTTCTATTTTATTTTTCCATCCTCTGGTTCATTTCTGTTTTCAGCAGCATGTTGCAAGTTCTTCAGCCTGATCAGTAGTCCCGATGTAGTGAGGTGGGAGTTTTTACCAGCTTGACAGCCTGTCTCTCTCCAACACAACAGCAGACCCTTAGCAGGATCTCTGCTCAGTGTAAAGAGGTTATCTCTGAATACAGGTAACCGGCTGCTGAAAGCCATTTAGAAGATTTTTGGAGAAGAGGTGGTCACGGGCAGGCGAGGTCTCTAACCCATGTTCCACCCCGGTAACACAAGAAACTCTGTAATTTATATCATTCTGAGTAATGCTCTCCATCACACGCAATTCACCTCCCTTCCTTTTTTTGGGTTTTTTTTTTTTTTCCCCTCCTTTTTCAGCTGGCTTTGTTGTTTGTGTGGTGTCAGTAGGAATGTGCTTGGAGCAGAGTTATATGGCATCATTTGGAGAAACATTGCGTTAATAACCAGAGTTCAAGGGCAAAGGATATAAACGGAGCAAATTACAAATCTGAGCAGATATATGGCTTTTGCTAAAAGGGACGCAGGCTGCTACTTTTATTTACTGGGTGCTGGAGCGCTTGTAAAAAGGTGAAAGAAAACATGAATAAATTTTTAAATGATACTTTGTAGTTTAGAAAAGCAATGCAAATTTTCAATCTAGAGAGAAGGACTGTTTGGGGCGGCGGGGTGGGGAAGAAATTGCCTACCCTTGTAGTGACTTTGTATTTTTTAAATCTACAATACTCAAGTGCTAGCATCATTCAGATGTTAGCAAGCCAACTTTGCCCTGACTGAAATTTGGAGATACTAAAGCAGACATTAACAATAAAACAATGGCAGGTTGAGAGCAACCACTCATCTAATCTCAGCTGTAATTAAGTTCCTGCTTTGAATGGCTCAATCCACACCCTTGATCCTCTGGGTTCAGCCACCACCTCTCCGTTATCTCTGGATTAGGTGGCGAACCTCCTGCCTCCGTGACTCAGCAAAAACCCCAAACACCAGTCCCTGGAGGGATCAAAGTCTGCTAAAAGGCTGGGGACTTTCAGGCAAATTCTGCCAGCTTGTCACAGGGTGGGATTATTTCATTTCACAGCCTGTAATACAATTTCATGTACTGCTATTGAGTGTGGCAATAACTAACTGGAACATTTTGTTTATCTGATTTTCTGAGGCTGCAGATTCATCGCTAGTTTTATTTCATTTTTCTTAAGTGTTTCATAATTTATTTTTTTCTAAAATACAAGATACTACTGAAATTCATTTTTCTACCATTGCTAGACATACATTACTGCTGATTACTAGGCAAGATATATAATGCAGCCTATAAATAATAATCTCCTCTGGTGAAAGGATATCCAAAATAAAATCTTTCCTATTTCAAATTCTTTGACTCTCTATTTTTTTAAATCAGCTCATTCTTCAAGCATTATTTTTACAGCTTGTTCTACAAGTGTGCAAAAGAAAAAAAAAACCACCAAAACCCAAACAGTTTAAAAAATGAATTTTCTGAAAACATCTGGTCTCCCTCCTTTGTCACAGTGCCACAGAAAATATTTCATCTAGCAAATTGCAGGTGATTTTTAAACACACAGAAGTTACAAAAATATTAAGGAAGATTTGCTCCCATCTAAGAAATGTTTTATGATGCAAAAATGAATGTAAAAATGCAGATGTAGAGCTTTAAAAAAGAGAGAAAAATCATGATCTTTGTGCGGAAGAAGAATGCTAGAGGAAGGTTTCATTTCACATTATTCACCAAAAAGACAAAACTTTTCTTCTTTTTGCTGCTTGCAGTTTACGGGACACTGCCTTGCTTGCTGGGTTCTGAGCCTACATTTTTACACAAAACAGGGTCTATTATGATTTTAATGCCATACGATATAACAACAGATGTGCATATTTGAATCAGATATAAGTAAGAAAAGCAGAACCTGACTATTTAAGTATGCAATTGAATTCTGAAGGGGTTTGGGTTTTTTTTATATGCTGTGCACTGCTCATAGCAGAGATCACAATTTAACTCATGGATCGGTAGAGTTATATTTTATAACCAGTGTAAGCACCTGGGCTTTTTGGGGTTCCGTGAGCTGATTCCAGCAGTAGCACAAGCTGAGCCGCACTCGGGAAGCGGGCTCTCTCACTTCTCTGCAACATGAAGCCTATCCAGTTTCCCATATGACATATTCTTTTCTCCCACTGGGACATAATAGAAACTAATCTTCAACATCTAAACATTCAGAGTCGAGTCCTTTTGTGAAGTCTTTTTATTCATTTCATTCGGTGCCGGTACAGCGCTGAGCCCACGTGTATTTACATACACGAAGAACCCTGCTGCTCCGAACTCTCCGCTCAGAAGACAGGGCAATTAATCATTCCCAAATCCTCCCGCCGTGCGCGCGGCGGCTCCGACAGCAAGCATAACCAATCAGCCAGGGCAGGTGGGACGCGGACCGGCAGGAAAGCCTTGCACCCTGACCTGGCACCGGTGTGCTCTCTTCCTTTCCCCCTCTCATTGCTGAGTAAGAATAACACCATTAACAGTGTCCTTGTAATCAGCTAAACATATTAAAGTCAGGAACGGACAGGTATTGCTTTTGTGATTTTGGGAGGTCGCGGTTTCTCTCTCTCTGTCACTGTTTCTGAGATAGGAGTGTGGGGCACAGCTGAAATCCAGCACGTAACGGGGGATGATTTTGTGCTACAGTTTTCCATTTGTGAATTGAATTTGCCTCAGTGGTCATGTGTTGCCTTTTGTAAACCAAAACCCCCTGAGAGCCAGCGAGATGTTTTGGTGACAAAATAATTACCAAGGAATGACCTGGTTAATTGTACCTACCAGCTAAAATGGTAAGATCCATGTGACTGTGGCAGCTATGCTGAGAGCCTTTATCCAAGGACCTTCCCTCCTGCCGTAGGCAGTACACACATGGCCATTAAAACACTCACTACTTCTGTCCCCCTGCTTTTCTTGCCCCTACTTAATTTTTGCCTTCTTACCTATCTTCCCTGCTGTATTTTCATATTTTTATCATCCATTTTTCTCAATCTCTGGACTTAAATTCTTGTCTCACTTAAATGCTGCCATTTTCTTTTAGTGTCTGTCTGTCCATTCAGCCCACGTATGGCAGGACACCATCACTGACACAGCGTTTTTCCCCTGTAACAGATGCGCTTGTGGTCAGTGAGACAGTGAAGTCAATGGAAAGACATCCATCGACACAACCAAGCTCAGGGGTAAGCCCATAAATTTGCTACCGAATATTAATTCTCCAGAAGTGTAACTTCTTGGTCAGGCTTTCCTGGAGACCCTCATCTTTTCCTTCTAAACCCATCAGGTATTCCTTTTTTTTTTTTTTTTTTTTAATTAACAAGATTTTTTTAGAGTTTCTATTTACAGCTCCTGGTGAGGCTTGCCCTTCAGCTGCATTGTACTAAGAGCATCTGTGATTTTGTCATTAAATGTTCTGCAGATTATGATGTGCCAGGACAGGACATAGTTGAATTTGGAGCTGAATTAAAGTTCTGAACAATCTAAGCTGGTTTTAATTAATACAGTGGCAAAATGAGCCATTTTGTGCATATGCAAATTGTAAATGATTTCTTTTTTAAAAAATTAATTATGATACTAGAGATGTATTTGCTACATGGTACATTGCAATTCTTCATGGCATTTTGAAGACAAAAATCACTAATTGAGATATATGCGGCCAGTTGACTCATAATTAGTTTCCCAATGAAACTTCAAAAATATGTACCTTTAATATTCATCTGCTGAATATCTTAATAGTTTACAAAACTTTCCAAGTCTTTTGGAGAAAAACCATACCTAACCATGAAGTGCAACTGAGATTTCTAGCTCCACTGGTTTTGTATTCTTTGGGATAAAAATACTCTCAAACCAAGAAAACATCTTGGAGATAGGAGAAAAGTATGTCTTGGGTACAGATAAACCACATTGTTCTGCACCTTCCTTTCCAGGAAAGACAGCTGACTGTCCTCCTTATCTCTAATCATACCCAAGACATGGCTGTTCTCCTAGGCAGAAATTAGGCAGTGTACAGAAAACTTGACAAAAACCAGGTTTTTGAGGAAGGGGAAAAGGGGAAAGCTCAAAGCATTCCCTGTCTGCCTGAAATGATGACATTTGCGCCCTTGCAGAGGACCTAGTCATTTTGGTGAGCACCAGCTTACCTAAGCTATCATCTTATTGATTTTAAATCAATACTAGTTTCAAGGTCAAAGAAGGTCTAGGCAATGCTCTCGAGGACTGGGATGTACATGCACTCTGGGCCAAAATCATTATTGATGTAAATCCAGAGAGTTGGGCCCATCAACCCTTCACCACCTGCACCCACGCAAAAGCAAAAGGGAACAGCACCAATAGGTGGCAGGGGTCTCGCTAATGATTACCTTCACTTGTTACAGCAATGATAGTCTGCTTCTAAAAAAAAAAAAGGAGAAAAAAAAAAGCCCTTTTTTGGCATGGAAATTGCTTATCTCTAGAGTGCAAATCATAAATCATTCACCAAGATAGTAGTGACTCCAGTCTTTGAGTGTTACTTTGTTAACAGCACAAACTGGTACAAATCAAAAGGAAGAGAAATTAACATTTGAACCATATTGTTTCTGAAGGGCTGGGAGAGCCCTTGCGAGCCTTGGCTCTGCCTTCGTGATGTAACTCCTGGCGCGGGATGAGTTACTCGTGAACTCTGGTCCTCCCAGTTCAGTCTCAGAGCCTTGCTTGGAGGATGATACTATGCAATCTGTCTGCTTTTAAACCAAAATTGGGAATGAAAAACATTCCTCCGTCTCTCTCTCAGCACTTCTTTCAATTAGCATTTTTTTCTGCTTTAGTATGGATCCCTTGAGTTTAGCATCCTTGCGTTCTACATTTTTGATTGCATGTTCATTTCTTTATTAAAAAGGGGAATGGGCTTTCGATGCTAGCCTTCCATTAATTATTACTTGCTTTCCAGATAAATAAATATTTGATCGATTGCTTTGGTAGTCTGATTATAAATTGTCTTTCAGGCATTACCTCAGAATAATAGAATATTATTTAATACTAATTTCTAAGGGACACTGCCAGCTTGAAATTTTTAATACATTAAAAGTACCATACATAAAGCACTAAATCACAAAGCCTCCCTCCGTTATTCAAAAATTTACATTTTCATTACCCTATCAAGAAAAAAAGTTTTGTGGTGTTTTTTTGTTTTTTTTTTTTTCTTTAATTTCCCTATGCTGTGAAAGGAGACCCAGAGAAGTAAGGGAAAGTGGAACTAAGTTACTGTAACAGAAACAGTAGAACAAGTTACACAAAGCACAAGTGAACCAAACTTGAACAAATAGAGGAAAATAGACTTTTCCTCCTAATTCTTTTGAGTTACAATAACGTTACTTACATTTTAATAAGATTTATATAAAATCAAGCTGATTTTTAAGTTGACATGCCTTAAAATCTATACATATGGCAAAAGAGAGAGAGAAAATCTAAAGTTTTCATCATGGCACAGAGACAGCATTTAGGTTTTGATCCTTCTGCCAATGAAATCAGTTGCAAAACTGCCGCCAGATTCCCACGTGGGGATCGGCTCCTTTAGAAGTAACAACAGCAACAAGCCTCCTCGCAATCTGTACCCACCACAACACTCCTCTCTGCCAGACCCCCAAACTTTCCCAAAGGTGTGGCTCATTATGTGGGGTTTTGAGGCAGGGGTGGTGGGTTTCTGACTCTTTGTGCTCTTTTCCATCGAGACAGATAGTCTGTTCTTTGCTGAGACAACCTGGCCTTTTACAGGCATTGATCACCCATCTCCAGGCCAGCCAAGGTGGACACCTTTGCTTCTGAAATGATGCCCTGCCACAGGCACCAGAGGAAAATTCAATTTTCAACTCCAAGTATATACGATGGCAGAACTCCTCCACAATTAGGATGATGGTTGTTATTATTTTACTTTTATTAAGCAAGCTCCAGCCTCCACTTTCCAGTCTTAGCTTTTACTTACAGTAATCAATTTTTCAGTATAACTGGCTGTAATTGTTAGCCAGATATTGAGCCTTCATGGTGCTTAGACATAGCGTGTTACTGCAAAGCGTCTTCCCCATACTTCTCAGACAGATGGGTAATAATACTATACATTAATACCTCCACATTGGTTTATGTGTGTTTGACCACAGCGCTAGCATAATTATTTTTCCTCAGTAAAAGCTATTAGAGATCTATTTGGTAGGTTTTACGATCAATAGCTCCTGTGATATTTGTGTAGCAGGCCCAGAATAATCAATTGAAGGTCATATAAAGTAAATTACCATCCTCCTATAATGATTCTTTTTTCTAGATGAGAATGGGTTTTATTATTTCATCAGGAGAGCCCTCACAATGTGTGCTTTTTTTTTCCCTTCCTGAGAGAGAGAAATAAATGTTGTGGGTGTATTTTGAAACATGGTATTAATGGCTATTATCTAAATTTATATTACTAGATTATTGAATTAGTGGATGCCAACATGTGGAATAATTTTATATGCTTGGTGACACGAGAAATAGCCAGTTGTGAGGATATCCTGGCTGGTATGTTGTTGCAGGTGACTTAGCTAAAGCTATTTCTCAGTAGATTTAACACTGGTCAAGGCACTGCTCTAGATGTGGAGGTTCACTGGTTGGTCACAGATCTATAGTACCAAGCTCTGCGGGGGCAATTTACCCCATGTTGCTGTGCCAAGGTGTTTCCTCCATCCCCTAACACAGCCACCACTGCACATAAAAACACAGCCCAGTCTCCGCACTTCTCTCAGTCCTGTGCCTCCTTATTCGAGTTGCAATGTGCTGGAAGTGGGGAGGTAAATTTAACAATGTTGGAGATCCCTGAGAGCCACCACCTCCTTCCCCACCAACCAGAAGGAGACGTCTGTGGATAGTCTGGACCTTGGCTGCCCAACAAGGTTAAGGCTGTTTTGGAGATGGAAACACAATTGTACAAACATACTTTTCCTTTCCAAGGGGCTATGTGTGTGGTCACAGTCAGCTGGATGAATTTTAATTTCCAACTGAGTCTCATCACACATGAGATAAGCTGGAGCTCATAAATGTAACATTCATCCAATTTATCCTCCTATTTAGCTAAAAGATGGCTATGGGACTCTTTGCCCTTTCTTGTCCGAAAAGCTCTGCCTTCTTGAATTTAGTCCCTGGAAGGCTACTGCCTTCCTCATGAACAAAATTGGTTCTACTGTTTTTAGGAAGGCATCAGTTTCATTGAAAAAGAGCTACCTACCCTCATGTGACCCTCATCATCATCATATTTGAGCAACACATTGTGATTAATTGAATCACCTCTCCTAAAAAAATGCATGAAGTAGAGAAGCACTGCATGAGTGCTGGGAAGAGGTGGGAGAAGGGCGTTTAAATGAACAATTTCTGCTGAGAAATGTTGACACATCAAAACTATTTATTAAAAAAGGCAATCAAGAACAATTAGGGCTGGGGAAACTGAGGCACAAGGGAGTTCAAATAAATTTCTTGATTTTATATGGAATGTTTGTTGTTGAAACAGTCACTGAACAAAAACTTTTACAGCCTCCAGCTGGGTATTTCATTCACTGGACCAGCCCTCCTTTCCAGGAAAAGGAAGTCACATTTCAAAGTAATTATAGTGAAAAGACCCCAAGTCCCTCAGTGTTGCAAAAGGCTGCCCAGAAGCTATTTAATGTGAATCATTTTAATCTTTTTTTTTTTGGCTAGAACTGATTGGTAAATGTTAACACACAAACAACCACAACCAGACACATGGAGAGAAGATGAAGTGAAACAATTGGTAAAAGGACAGAGCTCAAGGAATAGATGCCAATCCTCAGACTGAGCAGGTTTAAATATCCACCCATCTGCCCTACCTGCCGTCATTTACAAGCTCATCTACTTGCAAGATTATGTAGTCCTTGCAATGTGGGTTCTTTACCCTTGCACATCAGCAAGAGCTCCCAAAACCCCTGTCCTTGGGTACTGAACGCTTCTCCTCAATGCGTCTGCTTCAGCAGGGCTTTGCAAGGTTATGATGATAGGAAAAAAGGGACATTTATTCTCAGTGACATGAATTTTTGGCTGAAGCATACAGACCTCTCAAGAGATTACTTTTTTTATAGGCCGAGGTGGAGTATCGGCGGGTAGATGCTGATGTGGATGGCATCTGGACAGGGAGGGGCATTGCTTTGCAGAAGGAGGGGGGTTGTGCTAAGCCACAGCAGAGGCTCAGACCAGCCAAGGGAGCTTTGCAGAGAGCAGGGTTGTCCAGCTGGATGCCACTGTAGCAAGGTGATAGGGCAAAACTGGAAATACAGCGTCTGTTCCTCAGCCAGGTAGAAACAAGTAGGTCAGTCTCACACCTATATGTAAGATTTAATGGAGCAGAGATTAAGACAGAGGATGAGAAACTTGTAGCTCCTTGTCCTGCTGCAGATGTTCCCTCTGACCAGGACAACTCAAGATACCACTCTGTGCCTCAGTTTTCCTACCTGTAGAAGGAGTATAAAAATACCCTGAAGAAAGAAAAGCCTTTATGCCTTCAAAGAGTGCAGTGTCAGCATCCATCTGGCCCCATTTGGAAGCACGGCTTCTCAGAAAGAACAATGGAAATCCCGAGCAGTTGAGCTCCAGGGTCCTCCAGTTGCACAGAGAAACTCATTACAATATCCCTGTATTTATTTCCAGCTGCATGGCCAAGTGGACCCAAGGGCAACCTAACAGGGAGGAAAAAGGCCTAACATAACATCAAAGCAGCTAAAAACCCCAGTGGATTGCCATTTCATCAGTACTGTATGACATCACTTTCCACATGACATCAGTCAATGACCCTCTTCCCCTCCACCCCCACCTCCAATTTCTTTTTAAAAAGATGATGGAGCTGCTTGAAGTTGAGCAGAAGTTGGGGGGGGGAACAAAAACACACTCTATATCCCTTCAGCTGAATGCAACCCAATGTGCTACACAAACAATATTAACCAA
The DNA here is from genome assembly GCA_013389945.1 of Fregata magnificens. Taxonomy (NCBI): domain Eukaryota; kingdom Metazoa; phylum Chordata; class Aves; order Suliformes; family Fregatidae; genus Fregata; species Fregata magnificens. The sequence goes on from WAAD01037374.1 coordinate 340,688, forward strand.
AACAAAGCTAGCAGGAAACGTTTGCACACAGCATCTGTTATGATCACATAACCACCAGACAGATGTTTAATCCCAACTGCTAACATAAGATCATTTGTATGTTTGAAGAGGGAGAGATCCCATTTGGGTTCTTTCCCTTTTATTTATTTCTTTCCTAAAGGGGAAAAAATAATAAAGGGAGGGTGATTTTCTCAGCTGTGGAAAGCAATTTGTTTTGTTATTGTTCTCTTTCTCCCCACTTTCACCATCAGCTGCTGAAAGGAAAGGAGTGGTTGCAGCCTCTCGCAAAGAAGAGAGCCTGAAAACTGTGTGGTCTGGTAGTCGAGTGCCGCACGATCCTTTTCCAGCTTAAGGGACCAGAGCTGGGTTTCTCAGAAGGCTCATTAAATAATTCTGGTCCAATGAGGCAAAAGGGGAGGCCACACATGAAACAAGTTTTGTGGTCTCAGCCAAGTTCCCGGGGAGCTGCACCGCGGTTTCCCAGCACCACCCCGGATTCCCTCCGCCCCTGGAAATTTCATCTACAAAAGTGAAAACAAACTCATTAGCTCTACGTAGCTCTGCGAGGGTCACAAAAAGATGTCAGCGTTTTGTGTGGCCTTTTTTTCCATTTAGCAAACAGCCAGACACCTACAAAGGGAAAAGAAGGTTTGAGCTCTTCAACTGTGCTGAGGGATTATTTTACTTTTAATGATACCGGGAGGATTCAATGGAGATTTATGCAGATAGGAGAGATTATTAATAACACATTGCACTTCTATAGCACCTTCCATTCAGGGTTTCTCAAAGAACTTTCCAATCTGGAATGAATTGGTCTTTACACGCCCCTGGTGAGTGGAGTAACTGTCATTAGATTAGGAGGTAACTACTGCAGTAATGAAAAATCAACCGGGGTATAAAATGTAAGCGGGATACCAGGCAGAGCTGATCTCAGGGCCTTGCTCTTCCACAGATTTCTTATATGACCGTAGGGAAACCACTGAGTTTCTCACAGTTTTAGTCCCCAGAGAGTAAACCGAGGCTTTTATTTTCCTAATTACAAATGGGCATTGTTGTTTTGGGTTTTGTTTTCGGGGGGGTAACATAACACGGCCATTTCAGTATGTAGCACTTAAGGGGGTGATATAAGGAAATTGAGGCACAAATGTGAGAGATGATATATCTCTACTTCCAGTCACTATTGAAGCAGGAAAGAAAAACCTCAGTTCTGACTCCTGGTCCTTGTTTAGGCACAAAATTCACTTTCTCTCACCTTGCAAATGTGGAAGACCTGTGAATGATAATGAGGAAAGTGAATCTCTTCCAGCGCCTTAATATTCTTCTGCTGTTGCTGAGTATCAGCTATAGGATTATAAGAGAAAATAAAACCCAAAGTTTCCCAAGGCTGGAAAATAATAGATTTATTGAGAATTATTAAGGTAAGTAGCGGTAGGCCAGAGAAGTAGTAGGTCCTTGCAAGCTGAATGAAAAAAGAGGGAAAGAGAAAGAGAAAGAAGAAAAGCACCGGCAGCTAAAATAAGAAGGGGTTAACAATTTTGAGGCCTTTCTGCTGTGTGTGTGTTCGCACTGTGCACAGCAGAAATGCATTCACCTATGACATCCTTTGGCAAAAAAAAAAGAAAAAAAAAGAGAGAGAAAAAAAAAGGCTACATCCCACAGTGAGGACAGTTGTCCCTACAGATTAGGAATATCCATCTTAATGTGCAACTTCCCCTGCACGGGTCAAAATTGCCAACAGCTTTAATGGGAGAAAATGCTCTGTTGACTGATTCATTTCCACGTTTTGTTCCTGCTGCTAGACGGGATATCCTGTGAGGTGGCGAAAAGGGAGGGAAAGCCGGCACTATATCAGTTTATGATTGACCATTATTATTATTATTGTTGTTGGGATTTTTTTTTTACACTGTTTTAAAGTTTGGTATTACATTTGTCTACTGCAATTCTCGTAATTTTTTTTTTCTTGGAGAGGTAACAAATCATATCTCCGGGCTTGAAAAGAGACGCCCCAGCTTTGGCAGACAATAATAGTGATATATTAAGAAACTCTGCCTTGGATCTCTCTGCAATCTTCTTCCTGCTTTTCCCATAGATATTTTACAGTCTCAACAGTGCCTTCTAATATTCAGGCAGCTGCATGCTCCATCGTAGGGTAGCTGCTGTCCAAGTGCTTTATACAGTCCTCCTGCGCTGGGTCACAGGGACAGAAGGGATATGTCCAGGCATTGCAAGAATGAGGAGAAAAGTCCAAGCGAGCTCTAGTCCACAGAGCAGCATGGCTGTGTTAGCTCAGTACCCGCCTGAGAGGTCATACCCCTTCCAGCGTCTGCTAGGGCTTCGTTGGGGCAGGTGAGGGAGCGGAACTCATCCTTCACTTCATGTTTGCAGCTATTCCTGCAGGGTCGTGGGTCCCAGCCACAGCCCTGGTGAGGGTCAGATAAAGACATTATGGTACATGTAATTTTACGCACTGGAAAGACTGCTCTGCCATGAAGGCTGTCTCACAAGCACTGTTCCTCCATTACGTGCTTGCTTGTAAGGGTTGTCCTGTCTTGTGGATAACACTGTTGTGCTCACATATCCATAAACTCCAGCTGATCTTGCCAGTTGCACACGTAGAGGTAGAAGTGACATTTTGGGTCACACATCCAGAGTGTCCCAATGTGTGATTTACACTTCTGAGCATTTTCTTTTCCTACTGAGGCCTAGGTAGGATCCTGCTGTTACCGGCCAGATAGGACTAATCACCACTGAATGCTGTCAACTAGTGGAAGGTCTAGATGAGACTAATAGCTCATTTAATGCAGTAATCTGATTCTGAAAGCAAATTGTTCTACATACTGTGACCCAAGAAAGGAAAAAAATGACTTTAGTAAGTAGGTATGGCTGTGTCATGAGGAGAAATAAATAATGTTGAGTAAAAAGCAACAAAAGGTTATGAGAAATGAGAAAGCACTGGAAGAAGCTCTTGTCTACGGAGAGCATCTTCAAACACATACAAGACAACTGTAAAGAGGAAAGAACATGGAAGAATGATACCATGGTATACTGCTGAATTAATTTATACCAGAAAAGCATTCTCACAGTAAGAATAGTAAAGCAACAGAAGAAATTTCCTGGAGAGGTTGTGGAGTCTCCATCGATGGAGGTCTTTAAGAATGGGTTGGACAAGAATGCGTCAGGAATGATATAAATATAGTTGATTGTTCCTTTGGGCAGAGCGATCCACTAGGTGACCTCTGGACGTCCCTCCCAACCTTATTTTCCATGATTTCTATGGGCAATCAGACAAATGGTTGCTTGTTGAGCTAAATAAACATGTAGGAAGCATAATGTAATGGAAACATAAATGTACAGAGAAGAAAAGTGAAATGCACCTACTGCAGTCTCATTCCCCCTCACCCACTGCCCTCAAAAAAAATCCCCAAAAGATAGCTCAGACTTGTAGCTCAGCAATCCTGCCAGCGGAGAGCTGATTACAGAATACATATGACCATTTGTTTGAAAAATGCAGTCTCAATTCCATGGGAAGTCAGGATGTTTGTTTTTATTCTAAAAT
>WAAD01037374.1:346743-371381 GCA_013389945.1 Fregata magnificens
TCTGGGCTGGATTCTCAGATATAAAATCAATCAACTAAACAAAAAAATGTAAAAAAACCCCTACTTCCCAGTAACTAGACTAAATGTCTCTCAGAAGGCAAAAAAAACCCCCCAAAGCTTCTGTCTTGAAGAGCTAAACCTGAACAGATTAAATATGACAAAAATGCTGTATATGGGTTTGTTGCCATTTTAAAGGTGGAAAAACTAAAGCAGAGAGGTGAAATGACCTGCCTGAGATCACAGACAATTAGTCTAATGACAGTGCAAGAAAAGAAGCCAGACTTTTTATTCTTTAATCACCAGATCGTCCCTTCTGGTTATATTTAACATGTGAAATGTATTGCTAGAAACACTCCTTTGGATGACTCATAACATACTAAGCAGACTTAAAAGCCTCAAACAAACTATAAAATCATCTGAAAAGACAAAGACCAGAAAAAAGAAAGGAAGAAGATAAGAGATTAATGAGGAGGAAGAAGTGATAACATCTAGGATTAATATACTGTATATTCAACAGCAATCCAAGTAGGGTTACTGTAATATTAACCCTACTTTGCACCACCTTGGGGGAAATGCGGGAGGAGTTACTCTGCGGATTCCACAGGTCACCCATGAGCTTCTCTGAATAACTATCACAGACCTGAGTCTATGGGAAAGGGAGCAATGTGAGCTGCAGGCCACCTAATACTGTGGGCCAGAAGTTGCTTTATCTAACCCCATTAGCAGTGAGTGTGGATCAAGGCTGTGTACGGATCCATTGCTCTCCAGTCTGCTGAATATCAGGCTTTAGCTGAAGTTGTTTCCCTTCTGAACTTGCTGGTGTCGTTTAGCTCCATCTCCCGTGTCAAGCTCTGAGAGATGGCAAATGTAATGTCACAGCACAGTGAAGCACCTATGGGAGAAAGCACCTCTGGAATGAAATATGGGTGAAAAAGGTCCACACCTCTCCTTTGGCTCTAACTCCAGAATTACGAGAGTCCCTCCCAACCTCGAAACTAGTCAGGTAGTTCTGTGAGACAGAGCAGTTGAAAGACAGCTGGACAAAGAAGGAAGAGCTCTGATTAAGCCTAGGGTATTTTTCTTGGCTTACGGAGAATGTAAGTGTTACATACAATGTATGTTTTTTAAAGAAGGTATTTTAAATTGATTTGATTACCATAAAGCTGACACATACTGCACAAAAAGAACAACAGGCGGGGAAATTCATTTATAATAGCCAGTAAATGAATTTTCCCAATGCTTGTTCTCTTTGCGCAGTACGTGTCAGCTCAATTGTAATCAAATCAATTTAAAATACCTTCTTTGAAAAATATAGCAGTATTTATTACCAGCTCATACCTTTTTGATCTGAAGAATATATATGAATATGTGTGTATATATATATTTATACATACGCATATAAAATACCTTCTTTGAAAAATATAGTTGTATTTATTACTAGCCTACCTTTGGATCTGGACTATACATGTATATATGTGTGTGTGTGTGTGTGTGTATACATATATATGGAACAAGGTTTTTACATATGTAAAAAGATGAGGGAAGCAGAAAGTTTCTGTAGTGCTGATGGCACCCAGTAACCCTTGAATCCAGACAGAAATCCCAGAGGGAAAATTACTTCACCAGTCTTCCATGCATACCAGCAGGACTTAGACAAATGCATAGCAAAGACTGGGTATCAAAGATGAGCTTAAGGAAAATTTCATGTCTCTTCTCACAACTTATCACACTGAGGCAGGTGGATTTTGCAGGGGTTCCTTACCCAGCTCCAGTTGCCTCCTAATACCAGCACCGTGACAATGACAGAGAAACTAATTGATGCTCTGCATATGGCCCTCGTGTTTACTGCAGCCTTTCCTGCAAACATGTTTTCAATCTGTAAAGCGAAGCAGTATGGTAGCACGGTCCAGCTGGTAGCAGCAGGACTGAACTTTGCAGAGCAGAAGAGTTTGGTATTATCCTACAAGCCAAAGGAGGCTCTTTTTCATCTGTTCCATCTTCTGCAGCATGAGGACATAGAGTTGGGGACAACTCTGCCCACTCAGGCTTGGCTCACCAAGGACAGAAGCTGTAATCCCTTTCTCCCAATGTGAAGAGACAGGGACATTTCATCCAGCAGCTAAAGACCATCGAGTTTGGGACATTTACCCCTCCCTCCGCCAGCTCTTTGTAGGTGCTGAAAGGCTGGCTGACAGCCAACAGAATTAAAAATTCATACCACAGCTTAAGCGGAAAAATCTTTCTTCCCCTTTGTTTAGCCTCATTTCCTAAGGAAAGGGCATCAGTGTGGCCATACTCTTTGGGTGTATACATTGCTGCCTTTCTATTTTAAACCTCTCCCATCATTTCTGAAACCTCTGTCTGCCTTCAGCTGTATCTGGCAGAGAGTAGTGGCCTCCAAGCTATCATATTGACACAACCATTGTGAGAATAAGCCACCAGACAGAGGACAGAAGCGCTGTTAATGGAGGAGAGGGCTGTCTCATGAGTGCAACCCTTATTAGACATCAGAGAATCAGGGCAGAGGAATGCCCCTGAGGCGAGGCTTCATTAGGTCCTGCTGCTTGAGGAATGGCTGGCTTTTCCGTCCTGCAAAGAGCCCTCTGGGGTATAGATTACGCCTCTCACAATGATAATTACAAAAGGATGCAGCCGATGATAACTAAAAATGGTGCCACATTTTGGGGAGGGCAAAGCCATTTACAGCCAGTGGGAATCTTCCTAGTGCCTTCACTGAGCCTTAGTCAGCCCCGCAGAGCAAACGGCTGCACATCTGGGTGGAGTTCAATGGGAAACATCTTTCTCAGCCCATGAAAATGTTAGCAATTTCAGCGTTTTCCTGTTCTGGGCTGGGAGGAATCCCAAGACTTTTAGAGGTTTTTAATGAGCAAATAGGGAAGGAGAGTTGAGAGTTGAGGTGAACAAGTTGCCAGGCGTCGGGACACCCACCCAAAAGCAAGGTGCCTTTGTTCAAGCCCTTTGCCTGTCTCATTCTGCCGAAGGTTTGCTTCTCAGTGCCTGGGTGATTTGTGATTTCAGGGTGGTTCTGTCATTTACTGCCTGAAATGCATCTGATCTCTATCTCGTTTCAGAGGTGATGCAGTCCCGAGGAAACAAGCTCCTGCGCATCACCTGCTTGCAGCAGAAATATTCGTGGGCTAGATTGGCATGTGGGACGGATCCTTGTGCTGTGCCCCTGAGCCCTTCACCATCTGAAAATCCACACGTGAATGGTTACAGTCAGAAGCCATCCGCTATGTTGGGGCAGAGGAGCTCATCACAACCTGGTCTGAGTGTTGTCGCTTGAGTCTTTCTCCTCTTTATTGACATTTTGGATTCTTTTCTGGTTTATGTTTTTTTTTCCTTTTGGTTTCCAAAAGCAAAACAAAAATGCCATGAGAGATTTATTGAAATAGCTTATTCATGCATTAAAAAAAAAAAAAAAAAAAGCCACCACAAACTTTCAAACTCTTTGCAATGGCCAGGAATGGTTGCAGAGACAGGTACCTCCAGGCACTACATTTGCAGTAAAGCGGCAGCAAGTGAGCTTTTTAGGTATCGACCAGGCAGCTCCTGCTGGATTTCCCTCACCACCACTAGGGGGGAAGCTGAATTTTCTTCCATAAATTGCCTAGTTGACGGGAAAAAACACCCTATCACATCATTGCAGTGTTGAAGGCACTTCAAAACGACTCAGATGTTTAACTATTGTGCTAGTGATCATACATTCACATTGGGCTGCAGGCCAAAAAAAGGGAGAGAGAGAGAAAAAAAAAAAAGCAAGAGTCTTGCAGCTGAAATGCTATAAAGTGCTGAATTTTACCTTAGAGCTAAACACTCTTCAGTGACAAATTTCAAAGGCCATATGTATGGTATTTTCATGAAAAGCAGAAGACCCTAAATTTCTTTGTTTAACTGGAAGCGATTTCCCTCCCCGAACAGAAGGCTTCTGTAGTTCACCTCATTTATTGCAAGGCTACAAATTTTGCTTTCTTTTTTTCTGGCACAGTGAGATCTAGAATATAGAAATAAGGGCAACAGAAATTGAAGAAAAAGTATATTTGTTGTAATGCCAACAGGAAGGTTTTCAAAAAAATACCACTGCCATCTTTGTTTGTAGGGATTACTTCAGGCACCCTGTGTGTTGGAGAACAGTAACTATGTAATGATAACAAGAAGAGATAGGAAGGGTGAGAAGGGGTTTTTTGTTGTTGATTTCTTTCCCCAGTACAATCAAAGGTGAGACATACTACAGCGGCCTTTCTGCTGCCAAATTAAAGCCTTGGAATAAATAAGATGGAAAAGTTTCCGTATGTTGTATGATGCCACCTTCTGAGCTATGTTGTTACACTTGAGTACTAAAGTTTTCAATATCGTGTTATTTTTAAGAGGCTGAAGGCACTGAGATTCTTTTAATATACGTTCTGCATTTGGAACCCTCAGAAACCGTGTTCCAATCTTTTCCCTGATCCGCATAATCACATGCTTCCAGGAGCTGGGACTTTAGTGGCTATTTTAAGAATTGGCAGCACTGGGTTATTTAGATATTAAGTTTACTATGAAGGAAGCTGGAAGAAATCTGTATGTGGGAAGGCTCACTGAATATTCATGGAAATTACTCCAGTGAATCTCATTTTCTACCACTGTCTTCTTTTTCCTGGCTGTTCAGACCAGCAAAGTTTTGATCTCAGTGTTTATGTAAAGTTCACTCTTGTCCCGGTATTTGTGTTCCCACTCAGGAACAGCTTTTTGCATGTGAGCCTGTTCTCTGGGAAATTGTGTTATATCCTCCTGACAAAGGTGGAAAACTAAAGGTCATTCATTTGGGAAATGGAAACGATACAGTGTCCGATTGTGCGGACACATCACATGAATATTAGCCACTGAAAGTTCACGAGCTACAGCTGAGCCAACGTTTACTTGCCTAAAGCATTTGACCAAGCTCTGTGGATAACAACAAAATCTGTGACAAGCACAGGGACAGGTCTGAGGCAGAGGGAAAACGCCTTTCCATCAGGACACCCGGGCTCGCCTCTCGCAGTGGCCAAGGTGTTGAAGAAGTCCACTCTGAGCCATGCACTGAAGTGCTCCTGCCTCTGGGGATTTAAACCAAGCCGTAGCTTGTTCCCGCCATCTTCATTCACACTGACCAAGTCCCGGCGACGCGAGCAGGCGGCGGTTGTCTGTGCGCAAGGGTTGAGGCTCTACTCTGGGATTTCCTTATAGCCAGTTTGCAGCAGATGTGAATGATTTTGTTCTTTTTCACGCAAATAAGCCTGATCGATGCTATTTACATCTGGTGGTAGTGGCAGTTCTTACTTTTCAAATTCCTGATGCATCATAACATCTCAAAAAACAACCAAAGTACCAGGATCTTGTTGCCATTAGCTGATTAGGTTTTACCTGGCACTTGGGAACACAACATACTTAAACAGAGATGGATGCAAAGACACACACAAAAGCCACATCTTCTTTTTACCAGCAGAACTGTTGCTTGTTAGGCATCAATATTTCCCGTCAGCTCCAACAATGCCAGAGAGATGTACGCCTCACGTTACCTTTAGCCTTTTAAATATGGTTCGCTTAAGTCAGCTCATTCCAGGTCCTTTCTTGTTGCCTGACAGCTGCCTGGGAGCAGGCCACTGACTTTCCCAAAGTGTGCAGCCATCCGTTCGGCTAGCGTGGGGGGTTGCACATGAAAGCCTCTTGAGATAAATTCATACTCGTGCAGGGTGATTACCCGTGGAGCCCTGCTGTATCGCTTGTCTTAAAAAGCAGGACTTCGTCGATCAGTGACGGGCTGAGGTTGGCCTTAATTAACCAGTGAGGTTTCTGTCCTCTGGGCCTTGTGAAGACACAACCAAAAAAGGCAACTCCTTCCATTCCCCCGCTCCCCAAAGATGACAGGACAGGCTTGACATCCTAATCCTTCGGGCTTGTCTTAGTCACTGAAAGGCTCGAGCAGTGTCAAAGCAACCAGCTGATTGCAATCTTCATGCCAAACCCAACATCTTCATTCCAACGAGCAGCTCTCACATTAAATTTCCACATGTGTGACCCCCCTGCTGCCCTCCCCGCCCCCCCCTCTTTCTTTTTCAAAAAAATGGGACTTCTCTGCTGGAAAACAGAACAAAACAGAACTTAAAAAAAAAAAAGAAGAAGAAAAAAAGGGCAACAACACAAAAAAGCCCCTTCCAAACCCTTCAAGCAATAACTGCTGTACAAGGCCAGTTGGGACACAGTCAAATTAGAGAGTTATTATTACCTAGGGGACATTAGAAATCAAGTTTGTTACTGGCAGTTCCTGTTTCTGTAAAGACTTGTTAATAGCTGAAATTTTAAAGGGTGTTGTTCAATTGGCAAAGCGTTATTTTTCTAAGCAGCCACCATGTTCTCACCTGCTGCCGTTGCTCCCGAGAGCTGCAAACATTTGGAGGGGGCGGAGGTTGTTGAAGGGCGGTGGGTCTCCTGCCGAGGGGATCCCTGTGCCCCCGAGAGAGGAGCTGCTGCCCCTGCCCAGGCAGGCTGGATGGGAGCCCTCTCCTGACGCAGCCGGAGGCTTGTTTGGATGGGCTGCATTTAGTCTGGCATGCTCACAAAACTTTAGGGAAGGAAAAGGGTCTTTGAGACTGTAGTTAATGTGGATGTGGAAGGAGAAAGGAGGCCTGGGTTTGTGGTCCCTAAAGGGAAATGTTTTTTGGTTGCTTGCAAGTTCCTCAGTCACAATGACTCAATAAATCAGATTTTTCACTCGGGGCCAAATCCTACCCTTACGAACATCAATGATACCGGCTTAGGGGAATCTCTGTAAATCTCTGCTAATTTCCATTTTGGAGTTGTGGTTTTACACAGTGATGTGACAGAAGCAGACTTCATTTTGGCAGAAATCTGTCCCCGCTGTAATTTATGTAACCTATGCAGTCTCCATGCAGTTTACATATGCTTTATGTCAGGGTGACTTTTTCATTGTCTAAAATGATTTAAAAAGCAGAGGAAAAAAAAATCTAGCAAGAAAATGGAAAATACTTGGATTTTGAACTACATACATTTTTAGAGCTTTTATTCTTGATTGTCTAACTAGGATTTTTGGAGGAATCTCAGTGTGAATGTGGAGGAGAACATATGCTTCTGTCCTGTGTATGCCTGGTCAATGCATAGGAAAGTAAATGCTGTCTAAAACTTCTTGTACAAGTCACAACAGCTATAGTGCAGAAGATGAGAAAAACCTGCCCTATCCATATTTTAGCTTTATATGTATATATGTGCACACATGCATATTTACAAGTGTGCATGTATATATTTATATATATAATTATTGTTTACAGTGTGACTGGTTGCATCTGTCCAGCTGCCTATAAATTTATTATAGGCAATTATGTATGTAATTGAATTCTAAAATGCCCTATAAATCGCGAACATCTGATATGTATATAATAAATAAATCTTATGTAAGGACTGCATACACTTTAGAGTTTAACACAATATACCCCTCTTCCCAGCAGGACCAAAGGTGAGCCTTTAAAGAGGGCACAGAGGAAAGCTGAGGTGCACCCCAGTTTTTAAGTTCCTTTGGCCCAAAAGTTTTTCTTTTTCATCTTTTCTTCCTTTTTTTTTTTTTTTTTTTTGAAATGAAGTGTTGGGCAGCTAGACAGGAGGAAGCCGTGCCTGTCACTTAGAGCTCAACACAGCATCTCTGGGGTGGGACTTTGGCTGAGCTATTTAACCTCACTCAGTCCTCAGTTTCCCCATCTCTAAAATGGGCACAGGGATAGCAGTCGAGCTCCTGAAGACTGGCTGTCTGGGGGGCCTGGAGGGGGTCAATGCCCCCCCATTCAGCATCCCTAGAGGGGAGGGGATGGGCTGGTGCAGCACGGAGGGTGGCTGTGGGCTGGACATGCTCCCGCGCCCCACCACGGTCATCTCCAAGAGGAGCATCAACCACAACAATAAACAGCAGCAGCTGCAGCGGCTGTGATGAAGGATGTCGCCAAAAACAGCAAGAATCCAACTTGCTCAGCCAACTCCTGTTTTCTCAGCAGAAAGGGAGGGGATGGGGAAAGGCCAGGCTTGAGTCAGGGCTGCCAGTCTGCAGGCTTGGGGGACGGGACGGGATGGGACGGGGGTCCCAGCTGCGGGAGCTGGGGCAGCCTCGCATCTCTCACCAACCAAGGCCCCTGGCTCCCTGTCCCTCCCTCCCCACAGCCCCCGGCTCCAGCCCCTCTCCCCTTCGCCACTTTTGCTTTATTTACGAATATGTCGCTGGAATTCAAATGAGTTATCTATTCTGTGGCCGCCTCACTTTCCCACAGAGGGCCAGTGCCTGCCTGACGCAGGGTCCAGCCGAAACAGTGCGAGAAGAAAAGGAAAGAGCAAAAGAATGCTTTTCAGCTCTTTTTATTCCCCCCTCCTCCTTATTTTATTTTGTGTGTGTGCGTGTGTGATGGGCGCACTCTTCACTGGCTGTCCCCCCCTTCGCTCCCCTCCTCCCCGCTTTCATCCCCTTGGCCCTGCTTTAGCCCCCTTTATGTTACACGATAGCTCGAATGGAAGCCCAGGAGGGTCCTATAGGGAATGCATAGGATCCCTGGGAGAAAGAAAGCCCCCAACAAGCTATACACCAGATGTATAACGTTATATGGTCAAACTGGCAAACACAAAAGCGGAAAAACAAAAGACGTGAATTAGGGAGAAGCATTCAAAGGCGTGTTTTGAAAACAGCCCAGCCAAGAGGCTGGATTCCCCCTCCTGAGACTAAATGTTTGAAAGAAAAGGTGCTGAAGAAAGAAAGGGAAGAGGGGGAGCAGGAGGGGGTGGGGGAAGAAACCCATTTTTTCTAATTAGCTGAAGTCTAACAGGCCCTGAATTTTGCAACTAGTTTTGGATTATTTTTTTCTTTTTTTTTTTTCCCTCTTCTTTTTTCTCCCTTCAAATAAAACGCGGGGGAGATGAGGTGCTGTAACTTGTCAAAGTGAGGGGGGCTGGTCAGAGGGGTGTTGTGCCGAAACCTGTGCTGCACCTCTCCCTAGTAAAGGCTGCAAATAGTCCTTGGGCTTTTCCTCTCTGTGTTTCCAGAGGACTGCGCCTTCCGTTATATCAGCCTCCCTTTTCTAACTTCGCCCCTACCCACCCACCCACAAGTCTTGAAACAGGGAAGGTGCTGGTTGGGGGCAGATGAGAATGGAGGCATCTGCCTTTTTTTTTTTTCCCCTTTTAATTAGCCTCTGTCAGCTCAACACCCAGCACATCTGACCTGGCTGAATGGCTCTGACCACTTATCCCAGTCTGAGGTGAAAATTCTCCAAAAGGAAAAAAAAGGAGGAAAACCAAAAAAGCAAGGATTGCAATGTACAGTTGCAGTTGCAGAGATTGAGGGATTACAGGGGCAGGTCGAATGCTCCCTGCTTCCACCACTTGATGCCCCTGCAGCAGACCGGGGTCCGTGTGTCCGTGCTCAGTGCTTCTCTCCCGGCCTAATCCTGCAAAGGAAACTCGGGAGAAACAAGAGGTCGGCTGGAACGGGCTGCTTCTTTTTTGCTGCTGGCTTCAAAATTCAAGCAGCAACATTTGCACCTTGGTAAAAATGGCCTGGAGGGTGACGAGGAAAATTCCTCCCCTCGTCGCGTTGACTGAGCATCACTAAAGGCCAGACTTTACCTCCTTAGCTGATGCGTGAAATCGATGGGGCTACTAACAGAGGAAGGATAACTTCTCAGGGTGGGATGGTAGCAGTCTTGCCCTAATTAATTTTCTCTGATCTTGTACAGTGGCTAGTAGAGAAATCTTCCCTCTCTCATGCATGCAAACAGACAGATACACAAATCTGCTGTCCTGGCCCTTTTTGTCCTAACTCCATCCCCAGATTTGCAAAACTACAAAAAATGTTAATATGTGCTTGGGGAGAGGGAAAGGAGGAGAAAAGAGAGCAAAGGGAGAAGGTGAACAGTGTTTGCTGGGGAAGGGGAACACATCACAGCTGTAGCGGAGGCACTTTCCATCACCACGCAGCATTGCTTGCCGGGTGCAGCTGTGGACCATGAGCTTTGTAAAGAAAGCGTAGTCAAACGAGTTAGACCTATTGCGGCGCTCCTTACAGCTGTCATATAAAACACCAGGCTGCTCTGAGGATGTGAAACCAACAGCCTCACTGCTATTTTAATGGTGAAGGCTGCAAGACAGCTCTCCCTATTTCTCTGCAAGTGTCAGCCCTCTCTCCTCCTCTGCCAGTGGCAGATGTAGAAGCGCAGCAAACTATTAAGATATCCAATATATAAAAAGGGGGTGGCAGAATTACCATGCTGAAAATGTATGTTCACAGTTGAACAATTCATATTTTAACTCCTTCACCTGGTGGTACATTTTTTTGATATACTTGTGGCAATGGATAAAATAGATTCATTAGCTTTGATTAACCTTCTTTAACTAGAGTTAAAAACCTGCTGCAGACAGCTCTGCTACCAATGCAGCCTTTAGGATGCTTTATCATGTTTAAGACCCAATTACTGTTGTACCAAATAAGAATAAACCATCACAATAAAATGTGGTGCACACAGCCCTGTTAAAGCTCACGGCAAATAATCATTAATTTATAACAGCGACTTCCCCATTTCTATAGTTTTATTGATGGCTACAGTTAATTCAAGTTGAAAACAATGTAACTTGACACTGATCAGACCAACTAGTTTTCTGGTTTTATTGACTTTTGCCTTTTCTTTTCTTTTTTTCTTTTTTGCTTTGTGTTTGGAGTCTCAAATGGCTACTTCTTAATAAACCCTCATAAAAACCAGGCAGAGAACAGCAAGGCATAGATGAAAAGGCTTTGGGGGAGATTTTCAAAGGCACAAAAGGTGCCTAACTCCCATTGACTTTCAATTACTGATTCATTTTTATTATGAATTTTGAGGAATTGGGAGGGAGAGCTGAGTTTTATGCGGTTATTTGTTTGTGCCAGCCATGAAGCTAGCAGTTTTAAAGAAAAACGATGCTTTAAATCAGTAATTGCTTAGAAACTTTTTTGTTCGTTCATCTGCAACCTATTTGCTTTTCTGCTTTTCAGAGAGCTCTTTGATCTTAATAAAAGTCCAGAAGGAATACAGAACATAAATACACTTGTTACTGCAGCTTTTTCATTTTCGCCTAGGACCTGATCCTGCACTCACTTTAAACAGATGATTAACTTCATAAATGTTCGGTTAGGCTTACTCATCAGTGTAAAACTGCCTATCTGCTTAATTTCTTTTGCAGGATCAAATTCTGTGCTAATTGAAAGAGCTTCCATGTGTTTGTTTTACATTTCCTTGCATTTTGGCATAACTGGATCTGGAAAGCAGCTGCAGAATGCAATGTGTTAATTTTGGACAGGGTTTGACTGAAGTGGGGATAATAAACAGTGAGATGCTGCAGCTTTCAGGCAAAGCAGAGTAACAACAATTAAAAAAAAAAAAAAAAAAAAAAAAGGAGAGAAAGATGCTAAGGAAACAAATCTCCAATCAGTAAACTAACAAGTGTAGCTTAATATTTGACTTAGCTGAAGCCAGGCCACCAGGATTGCGAGCTGCTGTTTGGGAGTGGAAAATGTTAGTGTTTGCAGGCCAGCCTTTCTGGTCTTTCTTTTCAACTTTATTTTCTCTTTTGAGTTACACAACTCTCTATAACAAGCTAAAGATGGGACTCTGGTTAAACTATAGATTTGTTCAGAAAATGAAGTGCAAATTCTCAGCAACGCAAAACATCAAGGAAATAAACTAAATCCCCATGGTTACTAATTTGGAAAGTTTGGGCCAGAGGCATGATCTAAATCCAGTTACCCCCTTGCTAGGACGTTGTGCCCAATGAAATCTGCTGCTGGCAAGGGTCATGACTATTGTTTCCGGGCTGATTTTAGGACATTGTGCTCAGTGGATTTTACTCCAGGTCGGGGTCAATGCCAGGTCTTCTGTGCTGATTTTATGTACCAACTCAATTTTTTTTCAGCATCTTTTTTTCTTTTCTCATAGCTCCCACAGTTCGTGGCGGTGACTGAACTCCTTCAAACTTTGTGTGCTCGTTCTTTCCACACTATCACTCTCCACTTGTGTGACCTGAAATAATGTAGTTGAATTAAATGAAACTATATTAGATCTGCTCCTGGTGTAAACTGGTGTATCTCCAGGACCGGCTGACAATTTCAATAAAATTCTTTGGGTTATACACGTTACCCAGGCAAGCAATTCCAATGTTTGCAGTGGAACTATTCCCCCATGAGTTAAATGCCTCTGTGAATTTGCAGAATATAACTCACATCTTTTGAAAAGAGCTGAGAGGAACAGAAAAAGGTATATGCTGAATACATTCCCCTGTAAGAACCAGGTCCTGCTCCCACTGAGTGGAAGGCAGCTTTGCTACCCTTTTTCCTGGAGAAAGACCAGAGGTGATATTAGCTATATGTTATGCTTTGGACTGCAAATGCTTGCAAAGAATGCCAGATACTAGACTGCAGCTAAAATGTCTTCAAAAGAACCCAGATTTAATATTTCATCAGAAGAACAGAGAGGGAGATTTGCTAAACATCAAACAAATATTAATACAAATGCCTCCTGAAAGCAAGTCAGTTATGAAAATCAGTGAATACAAATGTTCCAATTGACATTACTGGTGCATGTTTGTGGGCTTTTTGTTTACACTGCCACATCATGAAAAATAAAGTACACCCAAACTGTGCATATTGATAAGGATATGCTTTCATCTCTGAGTCTGGTGACATGAAAACCATTTCAGCTTCCTTTTTGTACCTGATATTTTCACCAAGAAACCCTGAAGAAAAATACTGCTCCTGTACCGGTTGGGTGCATTTTTCTTTAGTCTGGTACATGCATGGAGAAAACAGCTTTAGTGAAGTGACTATGTCTGATCTTGCCTTAGACTATAGCTTGCTTCTGCACATTGTGGGGAAAAGGATATAGAAAGAGGATGGCTCAGAATTAAAAGTGTTAATCTGAAAGTTAATTCTTTGAGCTGCCATTTGCTTCCTTGTAACCCTGGTAAGGTCATCTAAGCTCAAAGGGATCAGTGGAAGTTGAGATAGCCACAATCAAGTAGATGAGCTTAAAATCCTTGGCTAAGTGAAGATAGTATTTTGAAGGCTATTCCAAGACTGTGTGGGTGATTACATTTCTGTCTCTTTGGACAGTGGATGTTGAAGTTTGTTTGCAGAAGCAGCCATGCAGAAGTAGTGGGATCCTTGTGTCTCAGGTCATGTCCATCTGATGTGGTGGTGGCCATCCACAAGGTCAATTTTGGCTCAGCCTGTGACTGAGTTGCAGTATTTGGATGTGAAGCAAGCCTGATTGAGCCTCTTAGTTACCGGTCTTTCTACATCTGCAGGCTTTAAGTATTTTAGGAGGCAAAGGAGGAGCAAATGATTCCTACTGTCCATTTACCTTTATTATTATTATTGTTCCCATTTTTCCTCAGAAGAAACAGTTGAAAAGGTGGAAAAAGGAGGAAAGGAAAGAAAATTTGAATACCTTAACTTGTTAGAAAAGTAACTAACAATTTCAGTGAGTTAGGGACCACACTCTTAGACATCTTTGTTTTACGCAACTTGGTGACAACCTTTGGGGACAGGTATTTCTGTCCCCAAAGAGACCAAGCTTCGATTTCCAGGATGTCACCCAGTTGTTCTAACCTGCTTGACCACCTTTCATACAGGAGTCCCATCCCAGACCATAGTCACTGAAGTGATTTTATGTGCTGAGAATGCAAAATAAACACAAAATGTTAATACGGTTCCACCTCAAATTGTATCAGCTAAGACAAGAAGCCACAGCTTGTTAGGCAAAAACCTGTTCAAACTGCAGAAGAGCTGTAAATAACCAGAAAAAAGATGCCTATAGATAATGGTAAAGAAAGGAATGGAGTCCCACAGTTATGTTATGCTATCAAACAGTTTTGAGCGGTATTGTCAGAAGCAAAACTGCTGAGTTTCATGAGAATATGAAGAAGCCAAACTGACATTTGAATCTACTAGTCATGGTTCCATCTAGCACTATTCATATAAACATCATTATGATCGTGATGGTCGTGGTAGGAATAAAGCCTAGGTAGGAATAAAGGTCTAGTGTTGGTCCAAATGCGGTACCATGGAAATGAGTCAAATTCTATATTTTTCGATCAAGCACAACTGCATGTGATATTTGGGAGTTCAAACCTAAAATGTAGATTTTTCATGTATGGTGTCAGTGGGCAACCATTCTGTGGGACTCATGCTGGAGGGAGCTTGAGCTGTTGCCCTGTTCCTTAAGCCAGATTTCAAACAAATTGGAAAAGACAAAAAGAAAAAGGAAAAAAAAAAAGATAGACAAAAATGTAAGACAATGCTCCCCCCAGAAAAAAAAGAAAAAGAAATTGAATCCTTTGGAGCTGTGTAAGAATAATAGGAAATTTATACTCAATTAAGCCACTCAAGCAGAGCTGTTAATTAACCTTATCAGAAAGGACATTCCATTTTTATAGACCTGAGGCTATCAGCAAGCACTGGACTTTTAAGTGGATGAAAAAGGTGCAATACATTGATTTTAATGTACAAAAGCATATCCAAAGAAAAACTTAGTACAGATCCAATCCAACTTTTAAGAAGGCTCAGTATTAAAAGAAAAAAGATATAGGAAAAAACATGATGAGGGGAAATTCAGCATTTCTATAGCTGCTATAGAATATCATGGGTCTGAAAAAACCCCATCATTGGTGGCATCATGTTGTAATGACCTATACAAAAACTATGACTGCCTTTAGAAGGTCAGAATTCCATTGGACAGTCAGATGGACTAAATCATACATAAATATTATACTATACATATCCAAAGAAAAAATATCTGTAGAATCTACTACATCCTACCCCCTAACATGAGAGATAAAGGTTGAAAATATCAAGGAAACTGGAAAATTTACTAGAAATTAAGGTGGAAACATGATCATCCTAAAAGGGCAGCAAAAATACCACTTAGTAAACTAGAAACTATTGAGACATAGCAACAACAACAAAAAAGACCCCATAAATCATGTGAAACATGTCAAAATATCGAAGCATTAGAAGGGGGCAATAATGACCTGCTCTAATATGAATTATGAAGGACCAGTGAAACTAGCACACATAAAATACCGAGAGAATAGGAAGCTCTGCTCTCCTGGAAGTCAGCTGAGCTCCCTGGGATATACACCTGTGGAAATGAGAGCACAGTCTTTTTTTTTTTTTTTATATGCAACACAACAGGTTCATTCTTTCTTGCAGTAGCTGTTTTACCAGCTGGTATTTGTCCTTATACTTGACTATATATGTATACATATATATACAAACATTTAAAACACACATACACACTTAAATGTGTAATGGGAATTAGGAGGATTTTTTTAATGAGAAGGTTCTTTTGATGAGATTCCTCTGATGTTCAAGGAACATATTACTTCTAGGAATACGAAGAATATGCTTAAGTTGAAGTGCTTAAATATTTTGCCTAAATGTCTAGCAATGGTTCTCCTGAAAATTTTATATCCTTAAATTATGCAGTTCAGGCAGGCTTTCTTTCATAGTACTGAACTCACTTCTACTCATTTTATTTAGGATAATATTTCCCAAACAGAGCAGTAATGGAGACAATCTTCCTTTCAGGCAGTTACATTTGTGATTAAAAAAGGAGTTCTTATTCTGTGTCAGAATGAAATAGAGATTTTTGAAGTCTCTCATGGATGGACTTACCAGGACAAGAGCAGTGGTCAGAGCTACCAGTTAGACCTGGGATGTGAAAGAGCGTGTCCTGGCTTCCTGCCTCACAAACATCTCGGGGAAAATAATGACTGTTAAATGATGTAGGACAAATCGAGTTTGCTTAAGTCGTTCGTCTGGCAACTGCCACCATGAGAATTTTTTTAGGGTTAGTTACACTTTTCTGAAATTTCGATGAAAATTTCAATGAAACTTCTTTGCTAAAGTTCATCAACTTAAGTATGCTAGAAATATGAAATAAGAGTGCTAGTCTGTCCCATATCGACAGAATAGATAGATCCCTATACTGTATTCTGCTAATGAGTTGTCCATTTTAGTGTTGAATAAAATTTTACGACTTCCTGTGGGGAAATCCATCCTATCAACTTTCATTTCTGCGTAAAGATCTGCCTATTCTTCACTCTCCATTGTCTTCACGTTCAGTCAAATACTTTTTCTTTGCTCATTTAATCTCAAATGATTGGTTTGAATGGACACAGAATCAAAAATGAAGAAAAAAGAAAAAGCAGAAACAGACTTGTTCAAAGACATTTACATTTTGCAGCAGGGGTATATTACACTGATAGGTAACATGCAGCATTTGATTTCAGCAACATCTAACAGTGTCATTAACTCTGCTGTGTCACCTAAACAGAGTCACTAGAGCTCTAGAGCATATGCAGATACAATAAACTATATTGCCTGGGGAAAAGTGAATTTCCTTTATGTTAAAGTACAGTGGGGACTTTCAGAGTTTTATAGTATGTGGTTAAGTCACACCTTTACCTCTAGATCTTCTACTTTCTATAAGCCATTAGCAGCTGGAAATGAAAAATACAGAACAAACTTGTAGGGAAAATATTGCAATCCCTATATAAGCTTGTAAATACTAGTATTGCAGACTGCAGGTGGGTATGTGTGTTTTATAATTCCAGAAAGAGACAGGTAGGGGAGCTCTTATAAATATGTTATTAAGCAGTAAAGCACACTAAATGTAAAAAATATATGTTTAGTTTTGTGAAGAGAACAAAAATTTATTTCAGAACCCTTCCTCTTCTGTGGAAGTTGGGTTGGAATTTGCCAATGTACATCAAGTGGGGTAAAGATTTTTCAGTGGCTACTAGCTGCATGTCTAATTAAGGTCCAGGGACATTAATGATAAAAACCGGTTCAGGGCATATTTCATAAACGATTTTGACTGAGAAAAATGGGAAAGAGGGCATTAAAAATGGTAAAGTAATTTTGTATACCTGGATTTTAAATATTTGAATATCTCTCTGTTTTGAATAACCTCCCTGTGCATACGGGGAAAAAGACATGCATGTGTATGTATGGGGAAAGAGAGAGAGAAAGAAGCCGAAAAAATTTGTGTGAGTCCTTTTCCATCTATCCCCCTTTCACCTTTCTCTTCCCAAAATGCTTTTGATCAATGATTCAGATTTTTCTGAATAACGTTGTCCCATTGTTTTGACCTAGACTGGAATTTGCCCCATATTTTCAGTTTTTCCACTCAGTGAAAGGACCTATATTCACATATACACTTATTCTACATGCAAGTCTGCTTTGTTTCACGTTTCTTTGAACACAAAGATATGACAACTGTGAGCCACACAACTTTGCCCATAACACTGGGAATCTTTGGATTTGCTTGCTCTCTTTGGGCAACCAAGACAGCTTTCTCCAAGAAGGGCCACATCAATTGCATGGCATGTAAAGGATTATGGTGCCTTCTTGTTTTCTCCTCCCAGAATGCATGTGCAAAAGTACCGCTGTGCACATAATATTGTCCCTGATACAAGCTAATCCAGAGACACCACCATAAACCAGAAAGCAGCACATCTTCCACTACCTTGCTGCACCAGCCATTTCACCCCTCTGTGTCTCAGTTTCTTCTGCCTCTGTCATATTTAGCCTGAAAAAGCTGTATGGCAGGGAATATCTTTTTATGTCTTTCCACAGGGATGTGAAGAGAGGGGCATCAGTCTAGATTAGAACCATTTAGTCCTTGCCATAATGCGAATGAATCCTATTAAAGGATGGAGGCCTTAAATAGCCTGTACTGAACCTTCTGTGAGTAATTTAGATAAGTTTTTAAACAAATCCATTCTACATTCTTTTATGAACAAAACAGAACTACTGTGCTAACCTCATCCCATAATTTCTAAGCCCCAGAAGCCCTACAAAAATGTATAAGCAATTAGTTTTGAATTAAACAGAAAGTGATGGAACAAATGCAAAAGTATTCACCTTTGTAACACAGTCACATTGCAGAGATATAAGAGCACAGCTGTTCTCGCCTAAAAAGGAGAATTCCAGAAAAAGAGAGGCTGGGAAAGAAGTCAACAATGGGCCCTGGAACTGAATATCATGCTCAGATTAATTTAGAAACCACTAAAAATTTTGCCAAAAAAAAAAAAAGAAAGTAAAAGAGAAAACCTTTTTTTTTTTAATCAGACAATAATATGTGTGATTTAAATCTAACACTGGAAGCAGAAGTTCAGGCTTACACTCTTGACACACCTTAGCTGAGGCCAGTTGTGCAAGCAGAAGTGGAGCTGGTATGTTATTTAGTGGAAAATGAAACTGATCCAGAAAAATCAATACGCCAGGGGTAGGTTTGGATTCCAAATTTACCTACTAGCACAATATCTGAAAATAATAGGAATCCAGGAGGTTTGAGGGGAGAGAACAGGGCTTGCTAGAAAGGAAAGAATCCAGAATGAAAGGAAGGAATTCATCTGGTTCATATTAATTTGTATTAATTTCCATTTAATAGTATAACCACCTGTACTGAAAGAATGAACATGAAATATTTTCACTGATTGTCCCATGTAACTTAATACTGAAGGATAAGCAATTGGATATGGTATAGGGCTCGAAGAGAGCTGAAAGTGGAAGGGTGAAGAGCAAAACCACCCCTGGTGAGCTCCACTGGCTCCGTTAGCATTGCAGCGTGCTGCGTGCACGCGTGCTCTGCCGAGGGCACTCACCACTCCTTTGGCTGGCGGTGGGTAAAGTCCGGTTTACATTGGGCTGAGGAGCCACCCTTGCCTTTGGTATTTAAATCTCAATCCTGAGGTTGGCCAACTGTAAAAACAAACCAAGCAGTGACATTTGATTTGGACTCCAATAATAATTTGGCAATGTCAACCTTTTCAGAGGTCTCCCAGCTTATATACTTCACTGTTATTGTAAGAGGTGCTTTGGTTTTACTTGCTGAAAAATCCCCAGCTCTTTCACCCTTTCATTTTGCTAAACCATGTGCCGACACCTGCGCCGTGTGTGTGCAAGTTAACGGCTCCGAAAGAGAGCCACACATCTGCTGTGGTGAGCCACCAGGTTTGGAAAGCTGCTACATGTCATGAGGCTTGGGTGGCCTTTTTTAACACATTCCTGGTCTAGGAGTATTCTTCTGAAAGCCAGATCATGAAGTGCTGGGGAGCTCCTGCAAGGAATTGAGCAGGTTTCTGCTCGCCATAAATTTGGTGGATCAAAGTCCCATGGCAACTTCGTGGTCCTTGGTGAGTGCAGAACCAGTAAAGTGCTCTGAACTTTTTTGGTTGCAACCAGTGATGGACCTCGACGACCACAGTACAGTCAAACCAGTGCTGTCTGAATCCTAACTGGCCTGAAAATAAACCCTGCCCATGTTACGGGTCTTGTGATTTCTCACATCTCAAGAGAATTACCTTTTGGGTTGCATTATTAACGGGTTCCCAACAGATGGTGCTAATGAGACTATTAAGTAGCCTAACCCAATATGCAAATGATGCTGCAAAAAGGGCTGCTGGGACCTGTCCTTTTCTTCTTTCTAGCTTGCATTAAAAGAGAACTTTAATAAACACTATTACAAGTGGCTCTACAGGCTGAGAAATTCGGAAGGTTTTCAAGCCACAACTGAAGAAAGCAGAAAGAAGTCTGCTGCTTATCTGAAATCTAACCAGGCTGGCAGCGGAGGGGTCTGGGGGCTGGGAATTAATTAATACAGGTAGACCAATCTTGAATCCTTGCTACTGGTAGTTAACAAAGCTGTGTCCAAAAGCCCTTTCAAGGACTGCAAGAAAGTTGTCTTTGTTTGTGTGCCTGATTGAATGTTACTTGGTTACCTCCTTTTACACACCGTGGTTTTATGTAACACACCAAATACAATGTTTAAGTAAGGTTAGTGTTATGTTATACAGTCTAATGAATAAAAGGATGTTTAAAGTTAAGGCTGACATTCCATCCTTAACTTTTTGTACCTTTGTGTTACATCACACCTCAAACATAACATTGATTTAAGGCCCCTGCCCTGGCTCTATCAAGACACGGGGAGATTAATTACGTTAAATACATTATTCCGACCTTTGCGTTAACTACCCATTCCTTTGACGGTTTAATAATTTCAACCTTTAGGTAATGTCGGCTGTTGGCACACTCTGTTAGTCTTTTTTTTTTCCCTTCTTCTTTAAAAAAGAACATCCCCAAACATTAAAAGTGGGATATTTCCATATACTCAAGGTCATATTTTGCATTTTCTTTTCTAAACTGGGCATTATGGATCAGCTTTTCCAGACTAGGCACATGTACATAAACATCACACATTACAAATGTGCAAACTTAACTTCAGAATATAACTCCTGAATGAGTTTATTCATATTATGTTTCTGGGATAATGTGTCAGGTACCCGTAGCTGTATACATACAACCAGCTGTTCATTTATGCTTACACAGGAGTGCATGGTCTTATTCTTTCAGAGCTAGATAGCATTATTGAATAACACTGCATTTGAGTTATTGTTATCATCATTGATTTAAGCACATTTATTTTCAAATTCAGAAAGCTCTGACATAGCACTTACACCCAGTGCACAGTGTAGAGCTAAAGCATGTTCCACTTTTCACTGGAGAGAGAGCGAGAAAGGGAAAAAAAAGAAGGTTTATTTACTTGGCACCACAAATACCCTAGAATATCTCCTATTGTATTTTTTTTTTTTCTGGATGAATTTTCAAAAATTAAAAAAATTGGTTCGGAGCAGAAATAAGGCCATTCCTTCCCTATAAGATTCCTAATAATCTAAGAAGAGCTCTGCCAGTAAGATCATGTGTCCAGTATCTTGTCTCTGATAGTGATAGTTGGAAACACTATAAAAATGGGGCAAGTGCACATGTGAAAATAGGTTAGCATG
This sequence comes from Fregata magnificens, assembly GCA_013389945.1. Classification (NCBI taxonomy): domain Eukaryota; kingdom Metazoa; phylum Chordata; class Aves; order Suliformes; family Fregatidae; genus Fregata; species Fregata magnificens. Next base: position 367,648 of record WAAD01037374.1, read on the forward strand.
TCACTAGTTTCTTTTAGGCATTTCTTAAGGATGTTCCTTTTCCTGAGATGGATCATCAGCCTACTCTGTGCAGCTATTTTAGTACTAGTTGCTAGTGGCCATAGGCTTGGGCAGGGAACAGGGCACTGCTGGGGCTCAGAGTAGGTAGGAACTGTGGAGTGAGATGAAGCAAAAGAAATCCTTTCCCTCTATCAGCATCTCACAGGTGTCTGGCCAGATTTGTGATGGTGACATCTTCCTGAGGGTAAAGTCAGACTTCTCCCAGATGACCTTCAAATTTCATAACATAAAGCAGAGTTAAGTATTTTTGTTTCTTCTTGTTGGAAGGGATGTTGTGGCTGCTGTTGAAGAGAGACACAGGGTCAACTTCACCTATGACGAATAGAAGTCCTGGGGCCTTTAATGCAGAAAATTTAATTTGAGAGGTTGGACATTGGATCAAGGAATTATGACAGGAGCTTCACTGAGGCTCATCTAAGACCTGAAAGTCCTTAAGTACCATAGGATTAGTCCATAAGCTGGAGTCTCATCGCTAGTATTGACCTCCTCTGTGGCTGTGAACAAGTCATATGCTAGCACTGTCTGTGAAAGGGGGAAACTGCACTTACTGGTCTCTAAAGGCAAGGGGCGAGGTCTTGAAGATTATAGAGCCTGCCCTGAAACTTGTTGAGTTGCTGACAGTGGAGGGTATGTCCTCCTGGTGAGGAAACAGGGGCTGTGGTTGTTGCAAATGTTTCAGTAATTGACCCCTTATACTTATAGAATGGATTGGTGTATTTCTTTGACACTCAATAAGTTTTAGATATATTCCCCTCAGCCTCCGCTCTTTTCTCCTTAAAGCCACCAGGATGACTTCAACGACGTGGGAGCCAAACGTAGTTCCCTATCATGGTTTCTTGTAGCAGTCTGGTGCAGATGGCTGTGAATCAGGCAACAAGAGTAGTTTCAACTACATACACGGTCTCTTCTTTTGGCCCTTCTTTGGGGGTCTCTTTTTGAAGGGGGATTTTTATCATCAAAATCAATTCTTGGTTGAGCCATTTCATCTGAACACAAGCTGAAGGCCAGACATTTCCAGCCCTTATTTTAGATCCTGATTCTGTGCTAGAGGAATCTAGTTAAGCTTATAGCATAGCATGACTCTTATGAATGGTTCTTGATACATAAAATAACAAGGACGATTCATAAATTACTTTGCATGTGACAAATCTCATTGGGACTTGACATTGTGCAGGATAAAAGGTGTCAAATGCATTTGGATTGCATCAGTCTGCTTACCACAGACCAGCATTTGCACTGCAAATGTATTGTGCTGCCATATACTGCAATGCTGAAAGAAGGATAAAAATAAGCGGCAGAATAAAAGGGCACATGATTTCCACTGCCGGCAAGGTGACGTCTGCCATCCTGGCTGACACACCAGTGATTAAACTCCAGACTTCCAGAGCTGCTGCTGTTGTAGCTTGAACTGGAGTGAAACCCACATAGCTGGGCTGTAACCGTCATGGTCTTAATGTATTGGACATGCCTTGTGACCCCTAATGCACAGACATGCACACAGGGCTGGGATTGTCCCCAGATGCCTGTTAGGACTTTTCAGCCTGGAATCATGAACACCGAAAGATAGCTATTAAGTCCAAAGGATGTAAAATAAATTTCAAATTAACGCATAGTTTGGCTGTTGGTTTAAACACCACAACTCTGTTTCTCTGAAAGCAACAGTTTGAGAAAATGTCATATGCAAAATAGGACCAAGAGTTTCACATTTCCAGTTTTTCTTGGGACACAACAGAGCTATTCTTCTTTCCAGTAGGAAGCAAATGTTCTAATACACTTTCTTATGCATTTTGACATTTGCATTGACTATGGGTTGGGTCAGGGTGAGATTATATAAAAATGAATATTACTTGCAGAGGAAAGTTACCTTTTCCAAATCAGTGCAGCTTCCAGTCATTCTGGGGAGAAAGATGTGATGTGCAGAAGCCTGCACCAAATCCATCTATCCTGGATATGTCCTAGAGATAAAGTCCCAAGCTCACTGGTACTATTACCTGGCCCATTTTTCACTATAAAAAAGAAGCTGGCATCACAGCTTTCGTCAGCTTTTGTTTGGCTCTGTGCCACATCAGTCCTTTTCTACCTTGGAGGCAAAATGACAGAAAGCCACAGGAGGAACAAGATAATCACCTCTCTGCTAAAAAGTAAAACACAGAGGTGCAAATGCAAGCCAGGTTTCTAGAATCCAGCACAGGGCTTAGCTGTGACTCCCAAACCTAAGCCCATCAGGCCGGGAAGAGGAATGAAACTCTTGACAAGAATCTAAACTTGGGACCAAACCTCCCTCCAGCTGTGCTCGTGCTGCCTGTCCAGTGTCCTGTAAATGAGGAACGGGCAGTGGAGAAGAAACCGCTTCCCCTTCTCCTGCAGTTCAACATGCATGCTTAAAGTGCAACAATCCGAAAGAAGAAAGCAAAATATTTTTCTGAATGCAAGGACAGAAAAAAAAAAAAAGGGGGGAAATCTGGGAAAAGCCAGCTCTGCCAGAGCTGAGTTGTAAATGGGAGAGGAGCTGCAGTGGCTGCTGGCAGGGGGAGGAGGGGGTGTGGGGAGGGGAAGGGATCAGGACTACAACTTCGAGACCCTCCAGGGATTTCCTCCGTGGATTGCACAGTCATTTGTAAAAATCGACTGTGACTGTTACACTCACACTTACTTCTTGTTGCTTTATTCCACATGCGGCCCAACATGTTTTTCCACTGATACGCAGATTTTGAGCTGTTTTGTTTGGACTTGCTGGTGGAGGGGCTTCAGTTGACACAAAGGGCTTATCAATAACATTGAACCCTTTTTGACAGCTGTTTTTGCTTTCCGACTCTCCTGTTAAGGAGGAAAAGGGGTGGCTGCAGGGAAAGGAAGCTTGAATAGCAGCCAGTACCTTCCACGGGTAGCACACTTCAGGCAAATCTAGAATTACCTCCCTCCAGGCTTCAATTCCCCAACAGCGCTGAGGCCCCCTCCACTCGGCACCAACAGAATAAGCCTTCAGTTGATTGCTTTGGTAAATCCATCATTTTTGCATCCTAATAATTAGCCCAGCAGCTGTTGCAAAGCTGGAAACATGAACGTTTCCTTTTTATTGAAGGGATCACTTCTCTAAATGAGTGATGTCCATTTTAACTCTCCCCTGATATGCATAAATACTCACGGAGCAGTGTGACTTTAGGCATGAAAAATCAGTAATGGGTATATGATTCTCAAATCTAGTAGAACTGATAAAAATCAAGGTTGCTGTCAGCTGTGTAAATTGAGAGCTCCAAGTGAATTTGGTGGTTGGTCTGGGAAAAGGGGGTTTTTGTGCTGGTGAGTTGCTCCCTCTCGTGGAAAGCTGGCATGCCAGAGCCGTCCGGCGTGGCATAAAGCGCTGCTGCTTCTTGGATGACTCTGCTTGAGGCACAGTGTGAAACCTAGAGACATGCACATACACACTCACAAGCCTGACCCCGCGAGCATGGAAAACATCCCTGCTCTCTGGGTTTTACGCCAGGAAACTTGGCTTGCTGAGAAGAAATCTTTAGGAGTGAAAAGAGTCTGCCCTCCCAGAGCCTCATCATTATTGCCTTATGTAGCCTCATTAGTTTGGCTATTTCGAAATCCTTGTGCAGCACTGATCTGGGGGTCTTGAAAAGGCAGAGACATCTGAAGCTAAGAAACAAGACTGGCTCTTCCCACCCCCC
>WAAD01037374.1:371411-424992 GCA_013389945.1 Fregata magnificens
CCCCCCCGCCCCTTCTGTTCTGTTGGTGTCCTTTGGCTTTCTCCAGGACAAAATAAAATGTTTGGGGAATGACTGATTATTGTTGAATTATTACTATGCTTAACTGAATAGCTATTATTTCTAGACTATTAACTGAATAGCTTTCCTCTTCCCTCTTTCTGTTTAAAGGTTCCCCCTACTTCCCTAGCTCAGATAAACCGAACCCTTATCCATTCTCCCAGCTGCAAGAATGAGCCAACTTCCTTGTCATCCCATGGGTATGATTCCCCTCCACACCCCCCCAGGATAATCACATGTTCTGGACTAGTATTTTTTTATTGCTTTTATCGAGAGATTTTATTACAAAGGAAAATATGTCCTGTATTTCTTAGGCTGGAAGGATATAGACTTGGCAGTTAGGAACCACCATAGCAATTTTTAGCACAGTGATGTGGTTTACATGGATTAATCTGCAGTAACTCTTTGGAACGCTCTTCAACCATTCAAAAGCTGCCTCAGTCCAAACAGTTTATAAGCTAAATAACAAAAGTCTTGTAAATATTTATTTAACGAGACATATTTTGAATAACTGACATGTATAGAGCCTTCCTAGAGAGTGTGTTATCACCATCAATTTTCATGGTCTGATATAATAACAGCTACCAGTGTAAACCGTGGCAGGGAAGATATTGACAGTCCGAGGCCGCTGTTAGCAGCGGTGTAATAACAGGGCAAGGAGACTGCACTGAGCCGCAAAAGCAGGATGCAAATTGGGTTTGCTTCCACTTAGCAAATCACTGGGAGAAAAAGTAGGTAGGTTATCTGTTATTGGAGAGTGCCTGTAAATATGCTGTAGTTACCATCCTATTGCAGTGTAATTATACAGGGGTTATGCCTTTTTAATAACTACCTACCAGACACAGAAAGAAACCTGATTTATAGAGCTTCATTTTCTTCTTTGGTCTCCTAAAGTCTGAACAGTGTTTTCATGCCACAGTGATGGGCGCTGTCTTACCACCTGTATAGACCAAATTAATCTGTGGAAACAGCAGGTTCATTACCGAAACATATTGCTTCTATTTAACCCTATTGTTTCTTATTTAATATGTGTATTTTTAGAAGCCAGATAAAGTTATTTGTGCTGCAAATGGCTCTCAGTTACGAGTTCATGAACCCTCTGATTAATATGAATTAGAAATGATAACACAGTAAATGTGTAGACGATCTTGAAAGAGAAACCCTGTTTGCTAGTCTTATAATTATTACACACAGTTTCAAACCTTTCATTCAGCTCTTTCGCACCAAGAAATGGCTTCTCGTCCACCGGTATCAAAACCAGCTCAAATTCTGGGCATATTTCACAACCATTTTTCCCCCTCTATGTGTCTATAGTGATGATGGATGGCACGGGCTGACTGTCCTTAGAAGTGAATGTATTTATTTGTCCACGGGATACGGATAGCACATGAAATTGCAGTGGTAGTGTAAACCTCCCCCACACATCACCCTCTGTCAGTGTGGCTCAGCTTTGACAAAAAGGGACACAGCGAGCCATGGGGAAATTGTGTTTAATTCCAAAGTCACACAGAGAGTCAGTGGCAGGCTGACAATGAGGACTTCCAGCTCCTCATCGGCATTCCTCTACCGTAAACACGGGGCACCAGCCCCGACTCTAATGATACAGGGGGAGTTACGCTCAGCGCAAGAGATGCTCTGCAAAAAGGCCTCCCTTGCATTCGGTTAAAATGCTGCTAGTGGGATGTGATTAATCTAACTTCAGACTCTAGAATAGCTACTATTAAACCCAGGGGATGGTTTTATTGAAAAAATAAATAAATCTGGCTTTAAGGGGTGGGGGTTGAAAACAAGAAACGCGGGTGGGAATTTTTTTTGGCCTGATTTCTTAAAAAAGGACATTCTGTGCTGTTGCCACCATGCATGACATGCAGGAGTCGGGTTTGTAACCAGCCCTGAGCATCCCACTTTGCTTTGCCCACTCAGGCCAAATGTCCCTTCAACACAAGCCGACAACTGACTGTGCATTTTGATCAGGCGCCGTCCCTGTTCAGTAGCTGAGCGGTTTGAATGCTGCTCCTGTCACCTCAGATCAAAAAGGTTTTGGCACGGGCACCTCTCACATGCTAGTGAGCCCCACGAATCCTGTGGACATTGCAGGGTGGCTATGGGAGCAACGCGGATGTTGGCTGGCTAAAGTTTTGTTAAGCTACCTAGGATGAGAAACTTATGAGGAAAGTGTTTGCTGGGATTACCCTTCAGGCAACCTCTTGCAACATAATAGTGACATGGGATACTGTGATTTGCCACTTTCTAGAATCCCAGCCCTGGCTGTAAAACAAGTTATTATTTTGAGAGTAAAAACCTTGTGTTTTTTACTGATGCATGTAAATACTATATTGATCAAGCTGGCAAAAGATGTGTATACTAAGATTTGATTTATCAGAGAGAGCTTTGCCCAGCAAGATACAGGCGTTAGATAAGTCAGCTTATTTCTCTTAAAACTGACATCAATATGACAATACAATTTCTCTGGTTCTGGTGTGATCAATACAATTGTTTCTGATTCCAATGTTGTCATAAATCCCCTGTAAACACACTCTGTGCCTTTGAATAAAGTTTGGTGGTGTCTTACACTGCTGTGTGTACCAAACCTGCGAGAAACTGAGATATCCAGAAGAAAAAGGGGCTGAAAATCATACTTCCAGGGCAGCTGAGTTGTCATCAGATCCTTATCTCCCTTTTTTCTTAAAGGCCTTTGACTACCTTCATTACTGAAAGCTTACACCTTTATGCATTTCTGGTGGCATCCTCACTTACTTGAGTATCAGAAGCTGCCAATACATATTTTTTTTAAGTTCCTCTGCACAGGTGTGTTTTATTCGGTCATATTCCTGTTATAGCCTATCCTGAAAAAATAAAATAATATCACACATATGATTGCATTGCAGTACATGCCAGTGGGGAAGTAATGCATTTTTTTAGTACTTTATTTGTGATGATGATGTTTAGTGCATAGGCTGCAGAGTAGGATTCCTGTAATTGCTCCGCAACTGACTGACTCACCAGTGTTGTGACCCTGGGCAAATCCCTCAGTCTCTCTGGCTCTGACCTTCTTCTTATGTAAGTTTTATTTCCTTCAGAGAAGTTTTGTGAAGATAATTTATGCTTTAAAGCACATTGAAATCCTTGGCTAGAATATACTATTATAGCACATACACACAGTAAAGGACATGGGTGTCCCAGACGAGTCACTGGTTAGTCACTTTATATTTGGTAAGTTGCTTGTGAGGCCAGACTATCTGGGTCTATCTCCGCAGAAATCTCTTAATGTGGGTTAGTAACCTGGCCCAAGGAAGCTGCAGCAAACGGCTGTTGTAATGCTTCTGGAGGGCACTGGTATTTACACAGAGGTGGCACCTACACTGACCTGTCACAGCATTCAAGGTGAGGCTTTTCAAACCAGATTCTTCAGCTGTCTGACGACTTGGTCGTGGTCGGCCTTGGTGAACTTTCAGGAGTTTTCAGTGCTCCCTTGCCTTGGTTTCCCACCTCTTCAGTCAGCTCCAAGGGCTAGTCCCCCAAAGGCTCAGTATGTTTCTGCAGGAAGGGTAGCCTAGAGTGTTCGTATTTACGAATTGTAATTTTTTATTGGGAATTCCATCTATTGCCCAGATTCAGAGCATTGCAGAGTATGCCAGGGGATGTGTCCACTGATTTCTGGAAAACGATGAGATAAGAGGTTAAATAAATTTGGGAAGGTATTGGTAAAATTTTAAGCTCCAGAATTCACCTTTCTCCACACACACAATCCTCAAAAGACTTCACCATCATGGCCTTAGATGAGTCCCTCAAAGATTTTGAATTCAGTTGACCCTTGATCAAATCTTGGGTCTCTTTAAGAAAGGCAGAGAGAGAGAGTCTTGGCCTTTGGGAACATTCAAGGACATCTTGGTGGAACAGAACTCCTAGTGTCTTTGGGTGGAGCAGGGTTTGCTTGGTGTGCAGTTAAGTAGGTGAAGCCTGTGAAGTCTGGTGTTGACTACTGTGTCTTGTGTGGTTGGAAGGTGTGCCAGGTACAGATGCAGATGGCCCAAGGAATGAAGAGCAGGAAGGTGCACACTAAGTGATTGGTCTCTGGCTTGCAATATCCCTCTTCTCCTTCCCACCACATCCACACTTTTACTCTGAGACTCTTGCAGAGAGCATGAATAGCGAGGCAAAGTAGGGATCCACTTTGAAATGAGGCACTTGTGCAAGCCACTCAGTCCTTTTAGACTAAAATTATGTGGTTTAGATATGGATGAGTATAGCATAGACCCGTGCACGTTAGAAAGGCAGTGCTGGAAACAATGTAAGTGCTTGGGGGTTATATATCTTTCCCCAAAGTTATCCATTAGATGAAGGTATTCCTGGAGTATCCTGAAATTAATCTAAGAATACACAGCATGAGCAGGGATGAGCTACCCTACTGGGATGGCCATAAGAGTCAACCTCATGGAGAAGAATAGATCTGGTGGGAAAAGGCTAGCATGTCCTCCTCTGGCCATGTGAGCTGGTGGTAGATCTATCCACTCCCAAAGTGGGAAAGACATCCACTTCCTACTCAGGCTCTTGCAAGAGGCAGGACTGGCTTCCCAGAGCAGGTCCTCTTCTGCACACCCTGTCATAAGTGATCAAGGCAGGTGAAACGGGAATAAAGAGCAATCTTCCACCTCAAAGGAAAAGTGATTGACAAACCTGCCTGAAACAACAGCATATCACAGCTGAAATTACTATTTGAAAAAGAAAGGAAAAGAAAGCAACGTGCAGACGTGAAGCATCCCAGGAATCTAAACAGAGGCCGCCTCACCATCCAGACTCATTCCATTTTAGTGCTCTATTTCCCAAGTTGTTGCGTGAATGATCCCAGTGTCTTTGCCTTTACAACCTTGCCTGATAGGCCATTCCACACATTTATTATCCTCGATGTGAAAAAGTGCTTCCTAACGTCTGTTCTAAATCTGTTTTAATTTCCATTTATGCTCCATTGTCCTATAATCTGTTTGGAGCTGAAAATAGAACCAAGGTATGATCTTCTTACAACCCCTGGCAATAAATTTTATTAGTATTTTTTTCCAAACTTCACAACCTTGCAGTAAATAAGAAAGCTTTATGGGGAAAAATAACCTCTATCCTTCTCCACTCTCCTCCCCATCCACAAACCCCATGACCTTTATAAACTTTGACCGATGTCATTGTTTGCCTTCACTCCCCTGCTTTTGACTTAATATTGCGTTGGTTACAGGAGTAAACCAATTATATGAGTATTAAAAATGGAAGCAGTTTGCGTGCTGGCAATGTATATCCTTTACCAATAGCTGATGTAAAAAAAAAATTCTCCCAGCTGCTCTGTAAAACTCTCTCTATGCAGCTTGAAACATCTGGTTTGTTTTGTGTACAGTCTTTTACACAGGGCATTTGCAATTCTTTATTCAAATTGGATTTTTAGTTCACTTTCCGGTAGAAAGGTTGATATCTTTGTTATTAATAAGCATGGTAAAAGTAATGTAGGTAATTAGAATTCAGTCACCAGAACCAGGGTGGCAGGGTCCCCTAAAAGACATTTTCATTCACTTCAATCTGCAATCAGAGGATGAAGTTTCCTCAATGAGTTAATGCGGTTCGGTCCTGGTGGACTATAACATTGCTCCAGCAAGGCATATTTATTTGCATGATTGGCAATTAGAATTTATTGATTTCAAAAAAGAAAATCCTTCCCTGGGTACTAGTGTTTCACTCCCTTGGCTGATGTCGGACAGGAAAAACTGTCAAGATATGGATACCACATCTGGGTTGGAGGAGGAGAACATAATTATTTCTATTTCTCAACAGTAATTTCTCAGGATCAAGGGCACTGATGGACTCTGGAGAGAGTTCACGCCAATATTCCTTGGCAGGAAATGAGATGGTTGATAACTATAATAATGAGGCCTTTTTGATAATCTCAGTGGAGGATGTAGGCTCACACCCAAACTAGTCTCTACTAGATATGGGCACTCGATCAGGCTGGTCTTACTTAGGTTTAGGCTTCAGCTGGAATTTGATATGAAATCAGAAATCAGCCTGAAAGTGGATCCTGGAGTAGTCCTTAGGATGCAATTTCATTACCATAGACAGTTTTGAAGAGGTTCTGTCATCTTCATCTGCATCCAAAACCAGAGTCAGAAAAATGACTCCCCTCAAATAATGGCAAGGACTAGACAACTTCCACAGGAACTCCAAAGGTGGGCAGCTTAGAAATTATAGAACTAATAAGAAAAATATACAGTAGCTATAAATAAAGGGTAAAAATGAAAAGACTGAAGGAGTGAGAAGGGACATCTTTCTAAATCTTCATTTCCCCTTTTCCCCCTTTTACCTTGGATCCAGTACATTACAGATAATAGCCGCTTTGTATTACTGTCAAGGAGAATAGATGCAAGCCCTTGTCTCATACTTACAAGGCAAATGACAGTATATAGCCCACAAAGAGTTGAAATATTCTTCATTCTCCACCCTCAACTTGACCAAGAGCTTGAAAGGACTTACAGCTCTGCCCTTTTTACCCATGCTCCCCATTTTCTCTCATCTATTGTTGCCAAATATGCAGCTGAAATTAATAGCACCGCTTCACCTGCCACATGTCAAACTTAATTTTACTTTAAATCAGTCTTAATTATTCTAGTGAAGTTTATAGTTTTAATGGAAAGACATTGCTTGCTTAAACTATAACATTTATTACAAAGGGCCAAGAGAGATTTAAAGTCACATTGTCTTTCTAAAGTGGACAGTTTTAACTAGATGATATCACATCTCATGCCTTCTAAGAAGGTGAACTTTCTGAACCCAGCTATTCAAGACAGGCCCAATGACCAAAAAAAAAAAAAAAAAAAAAAAAAAAAAAGAAAAAAGAAAAACCAAAAAACCACATAAATTAAATCTAGAGACAAAGTCCAATGCCCAATGTTGGTTTCTCCATTTGCACCAGAGTACCCGAGCACCAGCGTGTTACGGACTAATCCTTGCGGTGAACTATTTTCGGGGAATGAAGAGAGAAGAAGGGTAATTCCAGGAGTGTGGCTCCCATTTGATAGGCTGACAAATCAGGTCAATGGCTAATACTGATCAGTATGAAATGCTTCGGCTCTGAGGAAGATTTAGTGGTGCTCACTGCACTGTAGCTGCCTCCGTCTCCCATTGGTGCCACTCATTTACTTGCAGGTGAAACATAAAACTAAGGGCTATTAAAGAGCCTACACTTTTTCCAGGAAGGAGGGTGTTAGGTCTGCATTAGATCCTGGCACTAATCCAGAGCCTGTAATCACACCTTGCCAACTGTACCGAAAATTTCCCCTATGAGTTCCTTTGGCAACACCCCATTTTACAGAGCTAAGTCTGTGCAGACTGACAGCAGCCTTTCAGTCCAGCTGCATTTCAGTCATAGGAAAATAACCCCCCGGGCACAATTTATTAAGCACTCTGGGACATCTCTGGCAGTTTTGTTTAGTGGTTAGAACATAAGAAAGAGCATCAGGATTCAATATCTGGTTATTTGATGATTGCAAGTAAGGTATTTAATTTTTTGTGTGCTCTGGTTTACCTGCCTGTGAAAGAAGTAAAACAATAGTGCTAAAAATACACATAGTCCATCTCTGTAATTCATTATTTGCATAAATTATGCCAAACTGGAGTATGAAACTCCCTAAATTCACTCCAACTCCCTACAAGCCAGCTACCCAAAAGATAAGCATCAGCTGAAGGTTTATACATGCATTGTTTCTTCTTTTTTCTTTCTTTCTTCCTTCTGTGGGCTTCCACTCAGAAAACAGATGGTCTCTCCTCACTGACATTTTCTTACAGTTTTTAAATGATGCTGCAGTAGGGGAGAGCTGAAATGTTCAATCTAGAGCTGTTCAGTCTCAATCTAGGTTCATAATTAACAGTAGCTAAGTGAAGTTTAATAAGGGCAGCCCACCAACTTTTCTTTTTTTTCCCAGCGCATTCACAGCAAAGGCCATAATGAATGTGCAGCTCGTGGAGTTTCCCCTGACCGTGACTCCCTGGAATATTTAGTATTTACCTTTCGTGATAATTAAAGGAAGGGAAATGAAGCCTAAAGGAAGACGGAGTGACTTCTAATATTCCTTAATATTCTCTTGTTTCTTTAAGTGACGGCTTTTGCCAAAGGAGGGCCTCCCTCTCTTATCATCAGCCAGGTCCTGACCCTCGGGCCAGGGATCCTGGCTGTAACTTGACCCTGAGGCCAGGTGTGTGCCTGCAGGTCACAAGGCTGACAAAAAAATATCAGCCCATGCGGTGCAAACAAGTCATTCCTAAGCACATTATTGCCTTTAACTCTTTCAAGCCCTATTGAGGCACAAGGACTGGAGTGACTACCTCCGTGCATGCCTGCCCTGCACTACGCGACTTGCTTGTGAGCATGCACAAGTAGCCAGCAGGTAGCTGCCAATAAACTCCATGCCTCTGCAAACGTGCCACATGCAAGGATAACCACGCAGGCACTTAGGTGTGAGCGTATACAAACTAGGTCTTTCGTCTGGACAAGCGAGTTTATTGTATCTGGTTCAAAATGGGGCTGAGAGCATTTGTGACCAGCAGAGCCATTTGCTTCCTTCCCACTTTCACAAAGCTGTTGCTAAATCACAGGGATTTTACAGGGACCGACTGCGGGATGGGTGAGATGCTCAAGGTTTTTGCAGCAGGTCAGGCTCTGGAGACTTTCAAGCACTGTCTTAGATGTGTCTCAAGAGGAAATTCAGCTTTAACACCTTCACCCAACTCAGTGACTGTGAGTGCTGGACTATTAGACACACAGTGCAAGTGGCCCCAAGGAAATTCCCAGCTGTGCCTTGCAAAAAGGCAAAGTTGTTGTAAGGCTGGGCTAAAATGCATGTGTACACACAGTTAAGCTATAGTCTAAGCATTTGACTGCCCTAAATTCTCCATGATTTTGAGTATGGCTTACTCATAGGTACTCCTTTTTCCAGCAAAAAAGCACAATATATGCAATATGTTCTTTTTATTTGCCTACTGCCTTTTCTTTCTCTTTTCTCCCCAGCCTTCAGCATGTCCCCAGGTCATACCTGCAAGTCTTTGTCCTCAGCTGAAATGTCTGGAGACTTTTATGGGGGGCTCCTGTCATCACGTGCATCCCGGTGCATGGGCAGACTCCTCAAACTATGAATTGAAAAGCACAGGAACTGACAGCCCTGTGAACTACCTGTGAAAAATCATACCTGGGTTTATGAAGCTATTATGTCTTCAAGGACGTTCGGCAGCAATTCTTGAGGAGACAGTGTTACAGGGGAAAAAAGGCTTTTTCAACATCAGTATGTACTCTGTAGTCCTGGTACAAAATGAATGCCACTAAGTAATAAGTAGTCCGCATTGTTATGAGCACAGAGAGTGATCCAAAATCTATTAAATAGGAGTATTTCCAGTGATATCAGTGGTCTGTGGTTGGGGTCTTCAGACAGAAAATCTCACTGGTATCCCATTTGCATTGTAACAGTCTCATAACAATTTGTGCAGTAAAATCATTACCAAAAGCCATTAATAATATGAATACATGAGCACTTCAGCTCTTTCCAAAGGGGCTAAGCCCCACTTTCCCTTCTAGAGTCATGCACAGTTAAAGAAATAAAAGCTTTCCCTTTTCTTTTACTGATCATAGAAGTAAAAAATATGTAGCCAGCACTGAATGTTTTCTCTCCACCTCCCCCCTTTCCATTTTTGCTTGCTGCTGAAAAATAAAAATAAAAAATAGCCAAATCCATTTTAATGACACTTTATATAAACCATTTTTCCAGACTGAGATTATGGACATCACTATGTTCCACCCCATCACAAACTTTTACGGCTGACTTATAAAGTCCCAGAGAAGGAGATGTATAAAATTCATACAGACCATGGATACTGGAAAACATATTTGGGAGCTTAGGCAGGAGTTCCTTGGAGACAGCTAATATGTAATTGAGCAGTAACCCTCCAGCGCAGAGATATCAAAAGAAAGCAGATACCTGGTTGCTCAGGTAAAGCCCATTCCAAAAATTCATTTTAAACAGATTAAATTTGGTGCTGTAGTTTTACAGCTACATTCTCTCACTGGCACAACCAACCATAACCAGAAAGATGCTCATGAGTTGTGAAGACACAAGACATAAAGCCAGCTTTACCTCCCAGATGCCTTGGGAGATCTTCCATCAAATTGAAATTTTCATCCATATAACACACGTTTAGAGTATACAAAGCTAAACATACCATCATGACTGCATGTGCCCTTCTGCAGACTCAGACTAGGCCAACTGGTTGTACCATCCAGCTGTAGATCTTAGCAAATGAATGAAAAAACCTGCAAAAATCCGTTAGAGTGTTAAAATCGGCACTCTTCATGCCAATGCATCCTACCTTGTATGATTTAAATTGGTACAAGACCCTCATGGATTGGAAACACTGCATTATTCTTTTCATCCCATTTATCTTGCAAAGTGAATTTATTAATTCTCTCTATACCAGGAAAATTATCTATTTTTCACATGCCTTTTTTTTACCGCTATTGATTTCTTTTAGGAGCGTTAGGGATGATGCATTGGAAACACTGGAAGACCAAAAGCTTTCGTCTACTAGTCAGAACATCATATCAACCAAGTCTCCAAGTTTGGAGAGAAGATGATTGACTGGGAAACAATTTAATAATAACTTCTCCATGTGGAATTCTCCTTTAAAATGTATCATGTTCTGTACATGCCTACAGGTGTGTGAGTGTATAAAAATAATAGATCTGGCTGAAGACTCCTCTGCTTTGGCAGTTTTCAATCTTTCTGGATTTGTTTCCCAATAGAAAGCAATTCTTTTCACTGAAAATGCTGACAACAATGAATTTGTTTACATGTGAATGAGGGAAAAAATTCGTCATTTGTTTTCACTGCTCTCCTGCATTACTCTTTTATTACCATGGTTATTAACTTTGCCATTTGACGTAGCGCCAGACAGTTAGCCCGTAACAGCGTACCAAGACAGGCGCTGTCTATGCCATAAACCTTGCCAGCAGAAGTCATTGAGTACTTGCTCCTGGCCACGTATGCTGAGATAGCTGTGTTTGGATTAACATGGTGATACCCCAGTCCTGTTTTGTGAATGCAAATGAAGGATAATTATCCTCACAGCTCTTGTTAATATTGAGCTTGCAGAGAGAGAGGGAAACTTCTGCCTCAGGCTGAGGTTCACCTGCATGCCTTTGGGTAGGGGAGCAGAAGGCGTGCATGGCACAGCCCATCTAGGGATGCTCCATCAGTGGGAAAAGGCTCAGAGGCTCCAGTGGTCCTTGGTCAAGCTCTGCTTGACCTTCTCTTGGGGCAGATCATACCTACAGAGCAGCACTTATGTATATACAGAGGGTGGGAGATGACTGCTAAAAATATAGCAGGCTAATGAGTGAGAAACTCCTCGGCAGAATAGCTCTTCTGGAGATACCGAGGTGGGACTGCGAAATTTGGCGATCTGATGAGTGTCTTTTTTGTGCACTGTTACGCATGGTGTTTCCAATCAGCCTCCGAGCACTGAGAACCTCTGAGAGCAGTCAACCTCTCCGCCCTCCTGCTCAGCTCAGTAACTGCAGGCTCCCTCTTGGCAGGCATCTTCTGCACCCAAAAAAAAAAAAAAAACCCAACGAAAAACACTCTATAAGTGTGTGCATGTCTCCCTCTACCCCTCCCCTGTATGAGAAAACAGAGTGAGGGAGAAAAATGCAGCTTGAAAACAAAAGTTAAAATGTTGCAGGTGGAGTAAAAAGAAAAGCAAAGAAAAATCTGCTCAGACAGAGAGACAAAACAAGCAACTGCTTAAGGGATTTGGCAGCAAATGAAACTGCCCCCTTCTCCCTCCCTGTTTGGAGCCTGGTTCAGCATGTACTGGTGGTGGATCACAGTACCAGCCACACTGAGATACAGGCAGACACTTCTGTCTCACCAGCTGCTCTGACAATCCATTTTCATAAAGTAACGGGAGGGGAAGCAAATCTGCAAGATGGAGCTCCCGGTCACTGTGTGAAAGCTTCTCCCCGCACCGCCCCGTGCTTCAGGTGTCAGGGCTGTCAAGGAAGTATGACAAGAGCGGAGAGTGCCTTTCCCTAAAACATACAGCAGCTACAGCCAGGATGCCTTCGACGGGTACCTGCATCCGCGCTTGTAAGTTATACACGATGCGATTTTGGAGATTCCTATAGAAAACCTGAAGTGCTGCGTTGTGATTGATGACTGAAATAGGTGTTCTTCCCACTGAGCAGTTAATGAGACGATCTCTCCATGTTTGCTTAGGAAAACACCATCTTAAGAAAACGAGCTCTGGCTACTGTAGGCATTAATAACGTGTTGTAATTTTTTTTTCCCAAGGGAGAGGGTGTTAACCCTTGTAGCCAGCCCAGGCTAAGGAAAAATCTGGGTAGTTAAGTTCTGTCAACTTGTCTGCTTATATATATATAAAATAAACTATTGCGTGATACAATGCATTTTTATGCAGTTGCAGTGATTCATCCAGGAAAGATATATTTCAATGGGGGGGAATAAAAGTGATTCTTTACATTTCGTTTGTACAAGCACCAAAGCTTGTGAAGCACTTTGGAGTCCATCTGGCTGAAATGTGCTATATATAAATGTAAGATTGTTATCACCAAAAACACATTCAGTATGGTGTTTCTCTCACATATTTTTTGTTAATTTCAGTGAACCAGTTCTTTTTAATGAATAATTTCCATTGGAAAGCTTTGTTTTCCCTGTAACATAAAGCTTTTTTGGTTTCAATCCCTTGTCTGGTTTTCATTAGCTTTGCAATGAATTAGCCAAGAGGGCTTTTCCTCTCAGCTAGGTTGAGAAAGTACCACTGGCATGTGTTTGATTTTTGTGGGAAAGTGCCTTTTTTCCCTTTATTATTTCAATTATCAGTTTTGCTTGTATTCCACTACAGATTCTTGCAATCCCACCAACAAATTGTGCTCCTATATGTGCACATGTGTGTGCCTGTGCACCTACATATCACTTACATGCTCATCACCATGTGGTTCCTATCTTTCTGAATACATTGCAAATATATATGTTGCAACTATATAAATGTCTTCATCTTTGGAGCTGTTAGAAAGCAAGCAGTCATAAAGAGATTGCTTTTGAGCTTGTATTGATCGGTCATGACTTGATTCCTAAATCCCAAGTAATCTTTTTGGAGGACAGCCCCAAATACACCAGTCAAGGTTTGTACACCTCTGTCCAAGCAGTCACCAAACCCTTTCCCATATAATAACAGTTCCTTTTGAGGTCAGTTTTACTAGTGCTTCATCATGTTGGGTTGGGTTGGATTTTTACCCTGTAACAGACCTGGACTCTCTTTTCACTGACATGGTCCACAAAGGTGGAGCAGACAGAAACATATGAACAGCGTTACTCAGCACTCTACAATGCTCCATAGCCATACCAGCGTATTCAGGAAAGTGATTTGATGGCTCCAGGATAAGCTCCACACTGATTCACCAAACCCTGCTGGTGAAAAACACACAAGACAAGTTCCATCTCACTGGCTTTTGCTTGCAGAATTGGAAGACGTTCTAAGCATAAAACTCCTATCCCATCACAGACCAGCAAAGCCAGGCAAACGGTTGCCTATCACTGTGTTTGCCAGAGAAGTACATGTTTAAACAAATCCTGACTTAGAGAGAAATCAGTTAAATCAAAAGACATGGTAAAGAAATTAAAACAAATATATATAAATAATATTACATAATGGGTTGCACCACATTTTACTTGCATATGAAATGTTTTTACAAACCCCTTTATGACCTCCCCACTTGTGACTTCTGGGTCTTGTTATTATTAACTGAGTGGGGAATAGATCTTACTCTGTCCCAGATGCAGCTCCTTATGAATTCCCTCTTTCATAAACTGAATAGTTTATGTATATGTATGTGTGTAATTTTTCTCCTAGTAGTTTTTGCAGTAGGCAGAAATCGCACACAATATAACAGAGTTACATCACTCCTCCGGGCACCTTCCTCTGCGCATCATTAGCTGCCAAAGATAGACACAGCCCTCCCAGACAGGGACGGCAAGTTATCAGACTTGGGCAAAAATCTTCTTGTGTGTGGAAAATGTTGCTGTTGTAGAGCAGGAGCTAGACCCTGTCTAGAATACTGGCTGTGTTCCTGCTTCAAACACTCCTATGGCTCTTAAATGGCCAGTGCCATAAAACCCAACATGAATTATTGCCTTCCAGCCAGCTTAGTATTTTCATCTGCAAACTTTTATTACATTGTTCAGCACTGACGTGAAATACTGGAGAGATTACCCGGCTGCACAATGTACCCTCTTGTCCCCTTCTGCACCAAAGCTGCCAGCTGATCATACACTGACGGAGAGCCCTAAGCGTTTTGCGACTCCAAAAACACAGGCGTGCCAAGGTGCACAGGTGGTGCATTGGTACGGCAGCGACGATGGACAGGTGCTTCCAGTAGGCTGTCGGAGACATGCATACCTGGACTTATCTCTACACTTATGTTCTCAAGGACCTTGAGGCAAAGTGCAGGCACTGGGAGCACTACCATGATGTAATTCGTCTTTCAGTGTATCGTAGGGAGATTTTCACTGATATTTAATAACAGGAAAAGGAAATATTGAGCTCATTTTCTTATTTTCTAGTATTTGCAAGCCTGGTGATGCCTTCATAGAAGATCAGGTTTCAAGTCAAAGGCATTGCTACAAAGCAAGACCTAGAAGTTACCTTGAAGACGGTTTTCTGTTGCTTATGTAGGAAAGACAGCAATAAAGAACTGAACAGAAGGAAAAATATCTATGGACAGAATTACAGCTGAAGAATAAAAAAAATAAAGTTTACCTGCCCTGGTTCGCAAAGTTTTAACCTGACTTTTTAGCCTATCTGAGCCCATCGACATGCCATTTCTCCTCCATCTCAGCCATCCAGTTCCAAGGCCTGATATTGTGCAAGATGTGGCACTCAGCTGAAGCCTAAATGGAACCTGGACCTATGAATTGGAGTTAAATTTAGCCAAAGCAAATGTACAGGGTTTTCTCCCAATTCTATCCTGAAGCTGTTTTGTGGGGTCTGTTCTAATCACTATTCTAATATGAAGCTGTAACTGGCAATTCGACTAAATGAGGTACCTAAATCCCATCAAATTAAGGACTTGGTTTCCATTTTGATATCAATGTATTGAAGGGCTAAATCTTCTCTGACGCAATCAGGAAGTGTTCGTTTTGACATCAGTGGGAACAAGGTTTGGTCCGTGTGCTCTATTTTATTCAGGCAGTAAAAATGGCAAGGGGGAGTGATATTTCAGGCAAAATTCATAATATGTTTTTCAGACCCTCGCAATATTTCAAACATATCTGATGTTCACCCACATTTTCTGGCTCCTTTTTCAATGTTTTAATGAGAAGGGGATTAATGGATGAAATCTATTTTGCCGCGTGTGGTAGTCCCTTTGGGCAACCGTTTGTATATTTGAATGTTAGTAAATGATGGAAAGTTCAGTATCCATGGGAAGGTCATTTGAAAGTCTCAGAAAACAATTTTATATGCAAGAAACAAAAACATGATCCATTTCCCATTTCAATGGGCATCTTTTCACTACTACAATGATCCACGGGTTTGGGGTTTGTAAAGCTTATTCTCTGTCGTACAAAGGCCATTTTCAGTGCAGTTTCAAGGCTACAGGAAGGGTTAACCTCTCGGCTGCCCTCCCACGCTGTGTTTTGATCAGTGCCCCAAGCTACAGGACAGATATCTCTTTGTTTTTCGTCTTTAATATCCAATTCCCAATTCACTTGTGTAGATGATGGGACTCTACAAAACTCCCTTTGTCTGAAGTAAGAGATGCAGCACTTACTCCACAAGTGACTTCTAATACTTGACTTTTTCTTCCTACTTCAGAAAGCACCTGCTTGAGTAGCTTGATGACTAAAGAGCCTTTCAGCCTCCCTGCCACCATTTTTAGATCTGGTCTACTTCATAAGAGACTGAACACCATTGTGGCTGCTGCTAAGTTGCATACATGAAAAGAAATTGATGGTGTCGATGCAATTGTTAGTGGATGAGTGGATGTCAGGAACTACTGCAATAATTGACACAACTATTGGGACGTCTGAAACATGAGGCTGAGACCATGGAGCCTTATCCAAAGGCAACGGAAGGTGGGACATTGATTCTCGTCGCTAATGGGCTTTGTATTGCATCCTGGAAAAACACAAAGATAGATTATTTTTTAGTTTTTCCCTCCTTGTCAGACATACTGCACAAGGGTAAAGGTGGCACAGAAAAAGGCTGAACAAGCTGGACACAAGTTTGTATCAACCTTGCAAAAGCTGATGATGAAGACACTTTGACTTAAAGCTATATTGACCTCAGCAGAGATGAGTATGGAGCATCATATCAGGATGGATGGTGGGGCATCCAAAGGGACACTTATTTTTATTTTCACTTATCTGAGCCTGCATTAAACCTTGGACACACCTGAGATGTTACTATTGTGTCTTCCTATGACTCGTACACAGGAAAGACACAAACAATGTCAGTTCTAAACACCGTGGTTAAGAGATTTGATGGAACAGAAACCAAGCATAGGGAATCATAGTTTAATTTATAAGTTCATAAGTGAGAAGAAGGTCTTTGTTCTTCTTTCTTGTTCACAACATCTAAAGCCTTGAGGAATAAATACTTCTATAGTCAACTTGTTTATAACCTTATGGTAGATTTTGTTTATTCATTGCATGTGTAAATCTCATTGTTATAGCAAGAAGTAAAAAGAAAGAAAGAAATCAGAGTTGATTACAGCCAGCGGTGATGTGACTGGGAAACAATAGATGTATTGTGAGGAAAATCTCACAGCAGCCCGGAAACACACAGGAAAGAAAAGAAAAAAAGAAAAAAAAAAAAAAAGAAGAAGAAGGGAAAAGACAGACAAAGAGTGAGAGGGAATGAGAGATTTCTTATGCAAACATATTAACTGCTTTGCCTGAAGTCTGCATTGCGTAACTGAGGAAAGAAATTTCTCAGTGCAAAATGCTCTGTGGTCGTTTGGGTTTTTTTTGTCGGGTGGATGTTCTTTAGCAGGGAAAAAAATGCATAAAGCAGTTCTTCCAGTAACCTCTGACTCTTTCTCGCCATGTCTCTCTCTTGCTTTCACTCTTGTTCTGTTTTTATTTATTCCCTGCAAATACAATGGAGAATAAAAATGTGGTAGGACCTGCTGGCGGCAACTATGGCCTCCGGATCCAAGCTGACAAAAATGTCAAGAAACTGACAGTAAAATATGCGAATAAAATCCCTGTGAACGAGAACAAAACTCAGGCTCACACCACCACTCTCTACATTGTGGCTTTTGAGAGTATTTCTATCAGTAGCTATGACTTTCTCTTTAAAAAACTACACACACATATACATTTATCATATGGATTGTCTTCTAAAATCTTTCATCAAAATCTCACAGGAGGGAAAAGACACACAGGAAGATAGGAAAGCAAGAGACATTTAGGGCAGGAAGACCAGGGAAGAGACGACATTCGATGGAGAGACAGAGAACTGCATGCCGAGCGCCAGACATATGGATCCTGTATGAAGCTGCAAGACAGACAGACTTTTGCTGCTCACTTCTGTGTTCATAAGATGAGGGAAACGCAAAAGCAGTGTGTTGGAAAGAAAGCTCCAAGGAACACTCAACTATCCAATAAAGCCTGTGTTCTTTATCCTACCTGATGGAGAACGGCTCTTTACTTTGCGTAGATGATCACCTTTGGGTGGATCTTGGAGTAAAGACAGATTGAAGGGACTGGGGTGGTTCAGTCTGGAGAAGAAGAGACTGAAGCATGGCCTGAATGTGGTCTTCCAATATATAAGAATAGGTGTGCCAATATATAAGAATAGGTGTGGGGAGCTAAAGAATAAAAGGCTTCTCTGTTTTCACTATGGGTAAAAAAAGAAATAGCAGGCTTAAATTGCTGTATAGAAGAGTTAGGTTGGAAGAAGTTGTCTATTTTCATTAAGATATTTTAAACACTAGAACAAATCTTTGTGCAGTTTCTAAGCTTTTAGGAAACATCTGCACAAACATCTTCCTGAAGGATATAGGCATAGTTAGTCCTGGCTGGGACAGCGTTACACGTCCTCTGAGTGTCTTTGCAGTCCTCCTTTCTATGCTCCTGCTGTGGAGAATCAGCTAACTAGGCAGAAGGATTTTATATTTCTGATCATGGATGAAAGAAAGCTCCTGCCATGAAGAGCCGGAGAATTGGAAGAGCTGGATTCCCTTCTTGACTCTTACAAATTCTCCCCATGGCTTTTGGGAAGCCATCTCGCCTGCTCCACGCACTTAGTGTGGGGACAGGCTCTTCTGCTTCAGGAAGGAGGGAGCTAAGGGTGGAAATATTCTCCTGTGCAGAGTACTAGCATGAAACCTATATGCCACTTATGTTGCACTTAGAGCTGTTCTGAGACCTAAGTGAAACTGAAGTGGTGCTAAGTCTTTAGCTGGAAATTTTCTTCAGGAGAAAGTTTCACCCTGCTATCTTGGAGATGTGCAAATATTCACTGAGGGGGTGTCACAGAAAGGTCTATAAATAATCAAATATGAGCCCCCATATGAATTATGCATGGGATGCTTAGAGGAAACGTGAGTGTCTTGCATTAGAAGAAATCAGATCAGTGCCACTGAAACACATTGCTATTTCTATGAGGTATTAACTGAAAGCTATAAGACCTCATTTTTAAAACAGGCTACAACAGGTGCTTGCAGGTCTGTTCAGATAAAAATTATGGCTTTGTGGAGGCAAATATTAAGAAGTCTTTAAAATGTGTTAATTTATTATGAATAGAAAGTAGTTTGATGTTACTTTTTAAGAAAAACAGTCACAATACAACATTCATTAGTCCCAAAGTGAGGCAGGGGCTTGTCAGTCAATTAGATTTCTGACCCTAAATCATGTAGGCTCTTCTGAAAATTCTGCATCCTGCACCTGGAGGTGAGAGGTACAATATCAGTACAATGTTTTACTTATTATTCATTTTATCAAACTGCATTGCTATTAGCAGTAATACTGCATTTACTCTCATTAAGTTAAAACTAGAAACAGCAAAAAGAATGGGTATGTTATAGAACATTTCATCAACAGACCTTCCTGATATCTGAACAGAGCCCTATTGGTACTGAACCAAAAATAATTCATTTATAAAAAGTCCTTGAGTTGTACTTTATTTTCAATTTGGTTCAAAGATGTCTAGTGAAGGCAGGAATTCTCTAAAAGTCTTTCCAAACAACCATGCCCTGTCTTTCTCCAGTAAAGATACTTTTACACCTTGTCTTAAATGTTCCACTCCATTTTTTATGTAGATTTGCCTACAGAATTACACTTACTCTCTTCTCTGCAAATTGGCAGAATGCTCTCTCCCATTGAGCGACAGATAAATAGTCCAAAGGATGAAAATTCTTATTGGTAAAATGAAGGACAATATTATTCCAATATTCCCATCCCTGATTCAAATATCTGTCCGCAGATGTGACCTTTAGTACAGGCTCTAACATTTTTTTGGAGAGGGGTCAGAGGGTCAAGATGGTCAAATATATGGAGTGCCATGTTTACCGTATTTCAGTATCAACTAAGCAGGTCTAGGTATCACTCACTGACACCAGAGAAAATGAAGAAGAATTCCATCAATGTCAATGCCATTACAACATCATAAAATTGGCATAAGTTAGGAAAAAAACTGGGCCTACTGCACTGAGGTTCTTTCATCTCCTCTGCATGTTCCCTAATTTGTCATTACTGGAATAGTTGCTATAACTATCCTGGTGAAAATATAAAAGAGAGACTTGCATGGCCCATAAACTCAATGAACCATTAAATAGGTGACAATAATCTTGATAGAAGTTTGGAATATTTAATTAGCACAAAAATGCACTTAGTGAGTGAGTTCAATTGCTATCACGGGTACTCCTCAAAATAATAGCCGAAGATTTTATGTGTCCATGAAATGCCTTAGAAGACATTTAAGAAAAGAAACAGACAATATTTCATGTATTAATTGAGGACCAGACATATCTGTAAGTGCCCAGTAATAAACATTTCCAAGGAAAGTTAACCTAGGTCTCCTGGAATCCCAAAGGTGACTCCGTTACACATGAAGTCAAATAATTCGTTGGCAACATTTCAGTAGCAGGAGCTCATAAAAACACAACTGAAGAGCAAATATTTTACCTTTCCAACAAACCAGGGTCTGCCTAATAGCAGAAGATTTTGAAAAGAATAAAAGAAAAAAAATCATTGGAGGTGATATAGTAATTTCCCATTTTAGGAACTTTCTTCCCACTTGAAATTGCCTAACAGAAGGTCTCTGTTCATACAAACTCAGTACTCCATATAACTTTCAGTAGCAGGGAGCTGTTTATATACATATTTTCTTCCCATGTGGCATTGCCTCCTTCACTGGTTATGATTGTAAAGACTCGTGTACGTCTAGATTAAGGAGTATAGAGTAGAAACGTGTTTATAATAGCTCTCTCTTTGGCACTTGTGCTGCCACTCTTGAAATATCACATCCAGATTTTGGCGTCCACAGCTGAGGTTGTGTCTGCGTTAAAAACTAGTTCACAGCAATCAGAGAGGATGTGTACAGTGAAACAATTAATGCAGAGCACTCGGTGTCCCCTTAGCAGTTGGGGCTCATTGGGGTTGGAGCGCTGTTTCTCGCTTAGTTTTATCCAGAAAAGAGGTCCAGTTCAGGCCATCTGAGATAGCTGACAGCGTGAACTAAAGCAGCATAAGTGAGGACAATTGTGAGATTTCTTTCAAAAATACTCTCCTGATCTGAACAAAACCAGTAGTATAGATGTACCCTGAAGGTGCCGAAATATAGGGGGTGGTGGTGATTTAGAGAATAGCCCATGAATGAACAAAGGATTGAAAAATATTTTTGAGACAGAGACTCTCAAGGAGCTGTTGGAGACAAGATAAAGCATTGACTTGTTCTCAGGCAAAAGCGAGTGGGTGTAAGTACTTTGTCAAGTACTGAATACTGCTACTTTGGCTGGAGAGTGAAGCCAAACAAATTTAGACCAGAAACACGATACATGTATATGTGTATAAATATACACGTATATGGTATAAAAGTATATATGTATATATACTTTTGCAATGAAGTTAAATTTTAAAGTAGAATAATGACTTTTACTCCAATTATAGCTTTCATAGCCTATTACTAAATGAAGTTTTCAGACGAAAATAATCTCTCTCCCATTCCCTTCCATGATAACCCTAGGTTAGCCTCAGCTGTTGGACTTGAAGCAGGAAAAGCATTCAAAGAAATTTTATGACCTCTGGTATGCAGGCTAGCAGAAGAGAGAACTGCAATGGTCTTTTTGCTGTTAACTTCTATGAATCTGTCATTCACAGGCTGCAGGCTGAAAGCTGATACCCCATACATTGCAGTGACTGTTCTAGGACATCTCTACTAACAGATGTTTCTATTCTTGTCCAAACACCTTCCTTCAAAGTTCTGTTCTCGCTGTGACCTTCATACCATGACTTGTTATCTTTCTGGCAATGTTTCCAGAGTAGTTTCATGGACCGAAGCTGCTAAAATAATTTGGATATAGGTCAGATAAAATATTCATAGATGTTTGCCTGCTTGCCAGTATTAGAACACTGTCGAACTTCTTGATGATTTGTCACCTCCGTTGTTGCAATAGATACATCTAGGCAAAATCTCTTATTTCCTCCATCTCCTCAGAACTGCATGGGTTCTAGAAACTCAGAGTAATTTCTGCCACAGACTTCAGTGTAAAGAGACACTTCTCACTGACCATGTACCTTAAATGATTATTTTTAACATGCTTTCTTTTTCTTGTTTCCCTGGGACGGCCTATCGAGAGGTTTTCCCCTCCTTTTCTCCTATGCTTGCTGTCAGTGTGCAACAGTCAACCTGAAGCTTTTGCCTGACATTTGGTGGTCCAGATGCTCACGTCGTTGCCTGACCAGTGGGTGTTTTTATCTTTGGAAAGAAATTAGATGCCATGCTAATACATACGTCGTCTTCCACATGGAGTTAGCAAAGTCTCTTCTCATTGTGTCATAGTGAGCAGGAAAGGTCTGTGTTACAGGGGGCCTCTTATGTGACACAATTAGGTCTCCAGCATGACTAGTGGGTAGCACGGTGGCTTTCAAAGCTTGGTGATTTCCATCTGGCTATTTGACTCTCTTGAAATTTGGACTATCAAGCATTTGTGTTAATGTAGTCAAACTTCATTTTGCTAGGGTTTTCTCAGATTTTCATAAATCTCTGGATAAATGGGAAGAAGGGATGGAAAAAAATTTTCTTTGCCTTATACCAATAAAATATTAGTAGAGAAGCAGGAGTCTGTTTTAGTTAAGCCAGTTGCACTTGCATTGTTGATCTGTTCATCTGAATTTAATTCAAGAGAAAAGAAAGTGCCTGACTGTACTCCTAAGAGGGCACAGGCATAGCAGACCTAGTCGCAGCTTTTCATCATGAGTGTAAAATTTTTGGGCTAGATTCAGTTTCTCAGAGTCATGCTCTTCCACAAGCCTTCAGGAGACATCTACACACCATGAATAAATACTTTAGGAAAGAGGGGTTGAATGGCTAACCCTGAAATGATCTTGAATCTCTGCTAATGGCCATGAGATCTGGAGAAAGAAACGGCCACACTTTATTTTCAAACCAGGAACTGCAGCTGTGGGAACAAACAGCATGTAATAAACACTTGAATCAAAGTTTGTGGGAGTTTTGTTATTGACTTTGAAGTAAGCAAGTCTGAGGCCTTTACTATGGAAGCTGTGATTCTGTTTGTGGTTTTTTAATGGCTAAAATATCCCACGGTCAGCTTGAGAGTAAGGATTTCATTTTTGGTCTTAAAAAGAAAGGCATGAAGGAGAATTCCATATTGTTGTGCAGTCTGGCTTTTATTTTGAAGGGCATTTTTTAAAAAAATAGTGTAACTTGTGTGAAGAGTGTTGTGTTTAGGAAAAAAAAAAAAGTTCAAAAAATACCACGCATGATTGATCTCAAGTCTGCTTGCCGATCCAAAGACAACACAGCACGGCAGTCAAATATACATTTTATGGGCTTTTGTCTGTTTTGCAATAACAGTGGAAAGCATTCTTTAATTAAAATTTAAAACCGTAACTGATTAATTTTCTGTGTAAACAATCCCTGTAAACATGGAAAGTCAGCATTTTAAGGGCACAGCGGTATAAATTTTGCTTCCTCTCCCGGGCGCTCAAGGGAAAGATGGCAAGAAGGGAGGGGGAGTGCAGGAAGAGACGCGGGAGGGGGAAAAAGTTCAAGGCCTTGGTGTTCTGTACTCAGCGTACACCAGCTGCAGGATCTCGCCTGCTGCCCATTTCTCTGTGCAGGAATGTTGGCATAGACTCCCCGCTCTTGCTGGGCTATGATTTATTCTCTCTCAGATGCTGGAGGCTGATTTTCAGAGCACCCATTCCCCCCACGACGTGACGCTGCGGCAGTGAGTCGTGCAGAGGGATGCGTGGCTCTGACAAGATGGGGAGAATGCTCTTAGCATGTTCTCTGTGGCTATTTCCACTCCTAATGGCAACAGTGGTAAAACAAAATTAATTGCAGCTCCTTTCTTGCTTCTCTCAGCTTTCACTGGCATTTTGTTGTTATCTTCCATAGGGCATTCATGGAAAGCTTGACAAATGTTAAGGTCTAGATCCTCAGAAGTACTTTTCAGACGGATTTAGGTACCCACAACATAAGAACTTGGTTTAAGTTTCTAAAGTCTTATGAGTAAGGTCAACCTTGTCCCTCTCTGGGTAAGAAAAACAGCCCAGCAGCTAGCTGGTAGGAGTGGACAACTGAAGGTTGAATTCTCCCATTGGCACTGCAGGATAATGGGTTTATCCTTTAGGAAAAGATCTTGACACACAGCATGAGTGGAAGGGCTTCCACCACCAAAAGAAGCATTAGATCTGACACTTAGGATCCACTTTACCACCCTCACAAAGTAAGATAATACTTCACACAAACAGTTGTAGCCATATCAGTGGCCAATAGTTTCAATGGGACTCCTTTGGAATAAGATATCACTCCAGAGTAAGCACTGGAGCAGGGAGACTATGCTGGTATTTCAGCATTTTTTTAACTTTTTTTTTTTCTTCAGAGAATAAAAAACCATGCATGAACATATGT
Source organism: Fregata magnificens (assembly GCA_013389945.1). NCBI lineage: Eukaryota > Metazoa > Chordata > Aves > Suliformes > Fregatidae > Fregata > Fregata magnificens. Next base: position 395,667 of record WAAD01037374.1, read on the forward strand.
GTGAATATTTTATCTGTTTCTTTGCTCAACTCTTGTTAAATGGGAGCACATTTGATGCAATGATTCAAAAGGGTCAAGTGAAAGCTCTGTGGGTGAGATGAGTTGCAGGCCCTCTGTCTTTTGCACAAGTGTCTTCCCATCTATTGTAATATAGATGCCCAAAGAAATTAATAATAAGCTGCTATAAATTCTCCTGCTGCTGCTACTGCTTTGCCTGTGGACTTAGAGGAATTTTATCAATGAATTCAGGTTGCATTGCTGTCTGAACAAAAAAAAAAGTGAGGTTCAAACCCAATACAGCTCTGATCTGACTGGTAGGCTTTGCTGGCATGCATGAGAATTATTTCATGTAATGTAGGAACATTTGCCACCTTGGCCATCCCAGCTCCCTTGCCTTAGCTGAGCATGAAACTGATTTTTCCTCACGCTTTCTTTATTCTTTGTTATTTTGCAGAAACCAAAATACAATATTCCTCTCTGATAACACTCTTTCCTGCCTCTCCCCAAACAAGCATCCCCAAGAGACAAATTCCTCCGGAGGTCCAGTGCTGTGAAACATTCACAAGGATGTCTCCCACTGCTACAGTCTTGGAGAGAATCCTGCCATCTCACACAGCCCCTGCAGTTATTTGGTGAAACGGATCCAACTAAAGTCAATGGTAAAACATCTGCTGGAGTTTTACCCAGCAACTTTAATGGAGCCAGGATGTCAGCCACTGAATTTTGGCACTCTGCTGTAGACAAATACTGTGATCTGAGATTCTCAAGACAGCTGGCCTCCAACCTTCCTGTCTGCACACTAGAAATAATTTCAGAGTTTATCAGTTCTGTATCATAATCAGTTCATCCAGCCATAAAACCTGTTGGCCTCCTTACTTAACCATTTACCTACCTGCTTACCCACTAATACGGCCATTAACTTTCTTATTCCAATCAGTTGTATTCTTACCAATATGAGGCTGAATTTAAAGGAAGGACACTTCGTGAATTAAGCATTTTTGACCAAATAATTTGTCCCTAGAGTTTCTAAATCTTATTTTCTTTACTACCATTGAAAAGGAATCAAAGTGAAACTCAGGAGACGTGCAGGAGTCACTTTTGTTAGCAGGGAACATAGATTATATTCGAGGAGTTCTGGGGAACAGTTTAGCTAAGTGGGGACACTAACACGTGTTGTGCTAACATGGAGTGCTCCACTGGCAATTTCTCTTACTTATGGTCACACTCTTGGCATTCAGAAATAGTGGAAGAAGAGCACACAGGCCAGCAGAGGGTGGAAAATATTGGAAAATCCAAGGCAGAAATGGTGTAACTCCCAAGTTTTGGCTCCTCCCAGCTGAAAGGGATATACTGTAGCTGTTGCAAAGGCTGTTTGTTGAGGAGAAGATTAAACAGGAGACCCTATTCAGAGCTAGTGGTCACTTAGAAGATCTTGGAAGTGTTCCTGGAGAAGGACACAGCCAACCGAAGCTCAAGCTTCGCCTCGCAAAGCCATCCCTGTTGCACACAAAAGCACCAGGAGCTGTTCCCATCCCATATTCAATTCAGCTTAAGTACTCTTTTAAACGTTAGTGAAAGGGAATATCAGCCAGACACAAAAAAGGACAACTACGTTATAGTTTTGAACTAAAAAGCCAATCTTTTGCATTGAAATGAAACCTGAAAGGCATAAGCAAGGGAGTAAGGGGAGGAGGGACCAGGAAAAAGGGCGGCGGTGTACTGGGGATGGGACTGAGATGAGAAAAAGACTGCAGTAGCTCCAGCATTTGCTCAAGAGCCCTTATGTCTCTGAATGGTGCTATTTCTCTCATGCTACAGAGCCACAAAGTTGTTTCCACCCCCACCCCCCCCCTTCCTCTGGCAACGCGAACAAGATCATAAACGTCAGATGCAGTCTTGTCGCTTTAATGGTCTCATGGCTATGAATAAAAATGGCGCGGTAACAGATTTGTTAATTGACTTTATGTGCAACTGGCATACATTAGGCAGCTCCGTTAACACCGCTCACAAAGCTGGATGTGTTGCTGTTCTCTCCCACCGCCATCGAATTAAACTTTTAACAGTTGAGAGACCAGAGGGTTAAGCCTAGGAGGCTGGAGTGATATTTTCACTGCCTTTGATGACACACTAAAATACAGAACGTCTCATTTTGCAGCAGAACATTGAGTCTGCGAAGCCGATGTACATGTGGTTACTATTTGCAGAATTTGGCATTTTCTATGAATAGCATAAAACAGGCAGTGGATCAGCTGTCATGTTTTGACAGGGTTGTCCTTTTTTTCCGAATGCCATTCTTTTTTTTTTTTCTTTCTTTCTTTCTTTTTCCCTTCTTTTTTTTCTCCCCTTTATGCCACAAATCCACTTTTTTTTCTCTTTTTTTCCAAAGCGGTCTATAAGCTGATGAACATTATATTAAAGGGACAGTCTGGCCATGGATCCAAAGGTATAAGAAACCTTCTATCATGACAGACTGAGAACTCCAGGGTGAGATGAGAAGGGAATAATGTTCGTGCATATGGACTACTATAAGGGATTTGATCAGATATCAAGTTTTTAAATGCAGATTGCACAAATATTCATCAGGACTCCTGTACACCTGAAAATCATCATGCCATGAGGCAGGAGTTGTTTGAAATGTGCACTTGGGATCTCTATTTGAAACCTATGATTCTTTGATCTCCTTAGGGCAAATGGACTTAACTTGTCCTTTCCTTCAGATCAAGAAGGCGAGACTATTTTTGAGACACTTATATCTGTGACATCTTACACCAAACATTTTATTATCCCTGTTTTGATGCATGGTTTTCAAAATGATGAGATATTTTCTCCCACAGCTCTATAGTGTCTGTTGAGAGGAAAAAAAATACCACCACCAAACCTTATCCTGAAAAGAAATTAATATCAACACATTTATCCAGTGCCAAAATCTCAGGCTGACCCTTTCTAACCTGCTCACTCCATGAAGATGTAAACAGGGAACTTTGATTTCTTTGCTTACATATTTTGGAAGAGTGGACCTGAGGCATGCATCCCTCAGTAAGAAGCTCACAGACCACAGCTCCTCTCCTCTCTCCTTGTAGGGGTGGAAGGGGTAGCCAGGTCCTGCTCTGTGCACACACTGTATGGACTTGGAGAGCTATTCACTTTTCAGCAGAGACTTCTGTGTGCATTTGCCCCACATTGCACACCCATGGTAGAGTGGGCAGGTTTTGCCAGCAGCCATGACATTTCAGGTGACAGGCCAGCCGGTGCTACCATGTGAGCGAGGGCTCCAGGACAGCCAGGAAAGAGGAAAGAAGTAGATCTAAACAATAGAGTTATTGCTTAAACTCTAAGCACTCTCACTCCCATCTGTTCACCCTCACCTCCTAGGCATCTCCTTCACCTTCACGCACCGCAGAGGTTGTCTTGGCTCGTTCTCTCTTGAACACGTCCATATTTTGGGATGCCAGATTCAGACATTTGTTATGGTTATTGGCACTCTGCATCACATCCAGAGATGAAGATCCCTGACTACTGATATTTCCCTCTTTCTTTATTCTCATTCTATAAACATCATCAGGTTTGACCAGATTAAATCTCCCAGCGTTCAGAAGTAAACAGGAAAATTGCTCCTCTGTTTTGATAGTCAACTATGAGGTCATCTTTTTTCATGGATCAGGTAGTTAATATTTGATAATCTATGGACTGACCAGAATCTGCTGTCCTCACTGCTATTCCTTAGCTCTGCTGCTTCTCTTGGAAACTTCTGTTAATAGTCTTCCACAGTGGTTTCAGAAAGCAAAATCATTTAAAGAGATGAATGGTCAAAGAAACGCAAAAGGAAGTAGTCTAATATGAAATTACTTTTATTAGTGGCACCTTTGACGTTCCTTCCATACCAGAGGCACCTTTACACTTGAAAACCATTGTGTGAGATGTCTGAAACTAGGAAGATTGTGTCTCTTAGAGGTGTTTCATTCCAACCCACCCTTTTGCCCAACAATTTTTGATGCTTCCTTACCATGTTTATTTCTCTTTTAAATTTTCTAGATAGCTTGTCTTGATAAAAGCATATTTCAGGTCAGATACAGGCTGATCATGGAAGCTTTTAAACTCTCTTGCTGACCTGGAATTAGTAGATTCATGCAACTTTCCACCAAACCCAGTACACCATAAAATAAGTGTTTTACGCTACAGTGGTATTGCTGGCAATGCATAAAATAAATGTCCTGTATGTGCAACGCTGTAACTTCAGTCTAAAATACTATCTACAGATTTAATAGGTGGATAGATATTGCTTTGGTTGTACAGTGCCTAACACTGTAAGTTGTTTCTTCGTTGTTTTTTATGCATTATTGGGCTAAACATATTTAGTGACAGTGAACAGACAAGACATCTACATGGATACACATGCAGTAAACTTCCACAGCCCCATGACATCCCATAGATTTGTAACAGCAAAAGTCATATGGCCCAGTCACCCTCTCATCTCTGGACTGGGTAAACTTACTGTTTATCATCCATTCATTCATCTTCCAGATCCCTTATTAGTTATTTTTTTTCTCAATATCTTGTTGTTAATCTCTCAACATTTTATTCTGGATCTCATAATGAACAAAGAGTCTCAATCATAACCAAGCTTTAGCAGTAAAAGGAAAATAAGCTATTGGCAACAGGTGAGTGGGCTGTATAACACAACTGTTCATTTCAGGTGAGTTAAACCAAACTATTGTTTAGGGAAGTAAAGAAAATACATTATTTACTAGGGAATTAAACTGGTATAGAGCCAAAGGGAACACCCATGCTTTGATTCTGAGCATGATTTTGTCTTTAATGGAGGTATTGCACCTCCAGAGATGAGTTTTCTGAAAAAACTTCAGCCATTCACTATTCTTGGTGAACGTACATATCAGAAGGTAGGATGTATGCGCAAGCAGCAGATATCTCAGCTGTCACACCTACAATCATCACCCTCCTAGAGCTGGTTTCCTCCCTTCCCAAATCTGGTCAGCCCTTGCAGATACTCTATTTTACATAGCCACAAATTTGTCAGTACAATTCTTTTTTTCATGTGAAGCATTCAGTGTGGTATGACTATTATCACCCCAAAATTTATTTCAGCATTGATGCGGTAACACAACCTACAAGTGGGTCAACTGAGTAAACCCTTTGTAACCGTATTTTACTGCAGCCGTTACACCAGTGCTCCACTGACCAGTAGACAGAAACCACAGGATAGGGAGGTTGCCCTCCTTCTTTCCTGAATGGATGGAAAAAGATATATGGGTATTTGCAGTTTTGTTGGAATTTAATATTTTTGGAAGAGGAAATGGTTTTGCTGAAGTTCTGATTTGGGTAAGAAGTCTAACAGTGCTGTAACACTCTCTTTTAACATTCTTTCGGAATGAAATATTTGGAAGTTAGGGGTTTCTTTGAAAGTACAGTTGGTTCTGAAACTTTTCTTTTACATTTTATATCATACCTTTGGTTGTACAGTGTTCAAATCTGAAAAGGTAATAAAATACTTTCATTCTCTCAATAGTTTTCACTTGAACCAGAGTGTATTTTTCCATACAACAATAAGAAAAAACCCCAACCAAAACCCAAACATGGAAAACATTCAACCCTTTGGTTTTATTGAGGATCCAATGGAAATAAATTTGAAATCCTTCAACAATCTCTATTTTCCTCCATACCACAAACCTATGTGTGCCATAAATCAAATCCTAAAAGTATCCCTATTTTCAGTCTTTGATCTTAGCATACAGCTCAGAGAAAGGCCAAACCAAGAGATTTTTTTTTACTGTACTGAGCCTGCTTTGTTAGATGAAACTATCTGTTGGCTTATTTCTTCAGCTGGAATTGGCCTTCCAAGCATAGCTGCATTATTAGAATTAAATCAAAAAAACACTGAAAAATAACTGGGTGGTGGGAACAGGAGGTCCCCTATGTGTCATATATTTCATACAAATAAGGGCTGTCTCCTTCTTTCTTCTGATGGGGAAAAGCTGTTTGCAAGAGGCTGGCTGTGGGGCAAGAAGAGGGAAGGATTGCTCTTCATCCTATGTACAGACTCTCCAGCCCTGAGCTGAGCTTAGGTGGATTTTGCAGTGTCCCTCTCCTGTATATTCAAGTTCTGCTTTCTGCTCCCACTTGATATTGCACACAAAGATCATTGCCCTTTCTTGTCCACAAAAAAAGGCATCTTTTTTATTGTTATTTTTTTTCCTTTTCTTTTCCGGCTTTGCCTGTGTGTCCAGCTGGGGAAGGAGTGGGAGAAGGCTTGGGTTGGGAGGAGCGGGACGAAAAGAAGGTAGAGGAAGGGAGCGTGTGCGCGTGGGGGGACGCCGTGTCCTCCAGGGAGGCAGTTCCTGTCAGGGAGATTACAATGGTTGTCATTTGAGTGATCAAAAAGGAGGGAAACACTGCGTAAAGGATGAGTTTCCACAGCTGTGAAGGGCTGCTAATAACTTCACCACACATACCCACACCACCGCCCTCCTTCCCTCACCCTTGTCACTCTCTGCGGGAAGAGAGCAGCAAAAGTCCCTGCAGAAATTGGCACAAACTGGCTGCCCGCGGCCGGGGCGCTGCAGGCACGGCGGGGCTGCCCAGGCTGAAACACAGACAAAGGCCACCCCCACCCCAGCAGCAAGGACTTTTATCCTCCTCACTTTTTGCTTCTGCATGGTAATTATTCTTTTTAACAACAGAATATTTGGGAAAGGAACAAGTATTGCGGCAGAAAAAAAAAAAAAAAGTGTTTATGAATAATGGAACATTTCAAATCCATCTGGTTTCCGAGACATTTTTTAGTTTCTTGCTACAGCCAATTATATAGCATGCTTGAGTGATAACTGGTTTTATCCTCAGGCTCATTCTGCACACTAATTTCTACACTGATAGTTGCTACCAACCTCTGAGGTTAGTAGCCATATGGTAGTCCAATATGGCACTTAATACTACACTTGTTATACAGTAGGCAGTATTCCGGCAATCATAAATCCACATTGTAGTAGGCACTGTAAAAAAGCTGTGAGTCCTTTTCTGAGTTTTGGCAGTGATGGCTATTTTTAATTTAATTTCAAGGACATTATAGAATCATTTGTGACTTTTTTTTTTTTTTTTTCCCCTTCTCTGTTTTATTGCTGATGAAAGTCAAATTGCTGGCACCAATCCTTCCTGTAAATGGCAAAGACAGTAGAGAGCGATAGTTCTTTTCCTAGCAGAGGATCTCCTGATACTGATGCTTCTGTCAAATTGATCCCATCCAGTAGGAATTGGAAAGCCTCCTCTAAATTGTGCTCTGTGTTGCTAAACAAATGCCAGTCACTAGAAATAGCAAAGTGGCATTTTGTGGGCTACCCATCTTGCAAAACAATAACCACTCTTAGCATTAATTCAAGGATTTTATCACAATATCCTCATCTGATTAGAGATACTGCAGGCTTGTTAAGGCAAGGTTGGTCACTGCTCTACCTACCACAAACATCAGAGGCACAGAAAGATAAACAGACTCATGTAAATGTGAATCCCTTCCAAACTGGGGAAGGGAACGTAGGTGTCCTGGCTCCCGTACCCCTACAAGCATTAAGTTAAAGACTTTCACAGGGGAAAGGGGGGAAATACTCCATGCAAATGTACAGGAAATTGCACAGAAAACAAATCCATCCTTTCATCAACCTATTCTCATTTCAGCACCATATTTCCTATGAGGTTGAAAAATCTGCTGCATGAGAGCATATGTTTCTTCAAAACTCGTTTCAGATGTAACTTTTTTTAGGTTTCACCTCTTCTTCGTGCTTTCTTTCCATAAATTGCTTTCCAGGGCTATAGTTTTTCCTATTTATTTGCTCAGCAATCATTAAGAACTATCTGATTCAAAGAGGGCTTTTCACAAAATGTGTTGAATAATACAACAGGTAGTCTGGTGTAAGAAATCAATTAAAAAAAAAAAAAAACCACAACAAAAACCAAAAGAGTTGTCCTATATTTACACTTCTACCTTGCTTCCCAAATCTAACAAGATTTTTTCTTTCCCCTGGTGCTTCTAGTAATTAATCAGTAAGTATAACTTCTAAGGAAGTTTTATGGTGCATGGACTACAATCTGCTGTGGAGGGACAGTTATTCTACATGAAGCTCAGCTGGAGGAGGTAGAATAAATAGACTCTAAATTTTATCTCTGACAGAGAAGTTGACTGAGGGATTTAGGGAAATTGATATGATGGTTGGGGCCAACCTGACCCAATGGCCTGAAAGAGGATGGAGAATTAGCTGTCTCTTATCCCATATGAAGTCTGAAAACAGAGGACACTCAGGACAGCTATGAAGTGGATATGATTTCTTGATATAATAACACCATGTTATCTTAACTGCTAGCTATAACCGCAGAGTGCTACGTAATGTAGCTACCAAGTTAAAACTGTATTAACAGATGGAAAGGAAAACTTAAAGGATAAAGAGAACAATCGTGTCCTCACATGCTTTGAGTTTGACCATCTGAGGCTGAAGAACCTGTTATCAGAAGTCCTGAGCATCTTTTCATGTGATCTTTATAGTGCAATCTTGAAAGGAAAAGTAGTCATTCACAAACAGAGTTTCCATGATGATTACATTCGATTTGACTCAGGAAAGACAAATAAAACCAACACCACTGATACACTCGCTTTGCTTGTATGGATATTAGTACCACAGCCCCCTGTTATTTTCTATACCTCTTTTCATATCATGTGTACTAGACAGTCCACTATCAACTTACAACAACCTGAACTTGTAAACAGTCTACCTGGTCCTTATCTTAACACTGAAGTGTGCAAGTTATCTAACCGCAAAAGTCAGCATAGAGATACGTATTTTGGCTGTGAAAACAGATCTTGGCCTTTAAATTCAAGTCACTCATTTCTAGAGCTCCATGTAGAGAAGTGGAAAAATCAGGGATGTAGCCTCTTCCCTCAATGAAGTTACTGAACTCAAGAAAGATGTTGGGCAACCTGCAGGTCACCTTGAGACAGAAGGTTTTGCTCTTATCTGAGAGTATCTGTCTCTGAACAAACTGACTTTTAATTTTGTCTTTGCCTCTGCAGTAAAGAGATTTTGCAGACTTTTGTCCTGGCTAGTTTGCTTGTGTTTCTCTGCCTGTATCTAAGTGGGTTTTGGAAAAGGGAGGCCAGACTTTTCTTTTTTTTCCCCAAACAGGAAATTCCTCTCTGGGCTCATCTATTTGGATGTTTACCAACAAGCTTTTCCCTTAGTTAGCTTATTCCACCTACAAACTCAGTCGGTAAAAAGGCAATCCGGAATAAGAGTGTGCATACAAGTGGAAGGCAAAGGGGGGTCTTTTATATCAGAGGAAGCTAAATGCTCTGGATCACTATTACAGTACATTTCCAAGTGTAAACAAGCTTTTAGGAAAACCTGAAAGGGTTTGTCTTTTTTTTCTTCTTTTAGGAAAGCAAAGTTTGGGACTTGACAGCATTGTGGTTGCCTCACCTGCTACCATCTCCTCCTCTTACTAGCTGAGAGGGGGAAAAATGTGTGTCTTTTCAAAACAGTCCTCTTTTCCTGCCTGTGAAGTGTCACAGAATTATCTTTTTTTTTTTTCTTTAAATGCAAATACCCCCAGTAGTGACTTCTGTGATCCATTTGTTTAATTAGTCATCAGTCAAGTAGCCCATATCCAGATTTGAAGACAACTTGAATGGATGGGCAGTTGGAATATTCCCCAGGAAACCAGAACCTGCAGGACCATCTTGCTAGGAAGAGCCTCTGCTCTGGCTGACGCAACAAGGAAAGTCAAAAAAGGCACAATGAGTCTGAGTGAATGCATTTGAAAACTAAAAGGGAAAAAAAAATGAAAAGGGGAAAAAACAAGAAATATTGATAGAAAAGAGTTTTCAGTATTCACCAGCTCTCCTCATCACTCCAGCCCAGGGCTTTGGAATAGACCCAGCGGAGGGCAGCCTCCTATCCACATTTCTGACAGATGGGGCATGATGCTCACCTTTTCTGCCATCTAGTTTGTTGTTTGACAATTCGGTATGGAAACCCTAGCAAATGCATGCAGAGAGCGAAGATCCCCGGCTCCCGTTCTCCTCCCGAGGAAGTTATCCAGGCATTGCAGAAATGTGATGCGTGAATAACACAGAGTCTAAGCAGAAAATGAGTACGTTTTAAACAATTCCACTGGAAAAGAATTAGCAGTGAAACTGAAAAGAGCCATATGCCAATAAGGGGGAAAGTGACTCAAAGTGACACACTGTAATAATATAATTGAGTTAGGATTAAATTGCAGAAGGATAAAAGCAAGGACAGAGCTAAAAAGGTAGAGACTGCGACATGTGCTGCCTTGTTAAGTGGGAGATGGTCAACAGGAGGGGATTCTCTTGCCGTTTTCCTTTCATTTATAATTAGGCAGTGAAAGTACCACGGGCATGTCAAGCCATTTGAGGGTTTAAATAAAACAGCACTTCCCTGAACCATCATGGCTCAGTTTCAGCATCCCCCCATCCCCCACGACTCCTTGGAAGCAGTGGGAGTCTACAGCTATCTCCTCCTGTGGGAAACCCTCCCTGGCAGACAGCATCCGGACCTTCTCCGTCTCCCACCCTCAGTCTTTATTGTTAAGGGAAAGGGGGAGGTGGGAAGGGTGTGAGGCACCCCGAAGAAATCCCCTGTTTATTTAAGAGTTTTTGCAGGCAGGGGTATGGGGGAGGGCGTCTTTTTTCCTCCTCTGAATTCTCCTCTATTAATATATTCCATTTAAATTGCTCACGGCACCATGTACTAATTAGGACTAGAATGACAGTTTGAGGAGAACAACTGAACCCACTTGAACTCTTGGAGTTCAGAGTTCATGCACATATGGGAAAAACATCTTCCCATTTATTTCTGCAAATACTCTGCACATATCATGGAAAATATAGGTGATATGGACAGAGCCGATCCTAATGGTTTCTGTAGATGCTTCAGATTGCAGCCAAAGAGATTTGGAATGCTCATTTAAAGAAAACACACACTGAATTGGTTCCATTGATGATCACACACAGAGTTGCACTGATTTAAATGAAAGTGTTAATTTGATACCAGTTTAGATCTACCAGTACAAAAGCACAATGAATGTCCTAGGGCGTGTTAAAGCAGGCTTATTCCAGTTCAGTATAAGTCAATGAAGAATAGTTTTCAGCTACACTAAACCAAGAGTGCTACACAGAGCTACATGGAGCTGTGCACCAAATAAATGAAACCAAAATGTTTTTGAGTGCAGACAAGGCCCTTGTGTTACTTAACCTCAGACCAGACACCTCAGTACTTACCTTCAGTCAAAAGTCAGTGTTTTTTGCAACGTTCATGTAATAATAGCAGTGATTAGTGATTGTAAGCATATATCTTACAGCATTTTAGCCAGGTGTGTAAATTGTACCAGGTGCACACATTGATTTAACTTCCCAAAATCAATTTTCTTATTTTGATGACTTTTATTTTGTCCATTTAAAACTACACTTCAGGTGCTGGCTTTGAGCCACTTCCATTCCCAGTACAGAGCATCCAAATATTGACTTGTATCGGCTTAATGAAATTGATTTTGACTTCTCACCTTTTATTATTTTGGCGGGAGGTTGTGTGCAGACCAACTCTATAATGAAACTGGATGATTTACTCAATACCACACAGCAAATCAGTGCCACAGCTGGAGACAAGAGCAGACTTCTACAGAGAACCACCATACAAATTTGACTACAGGTCTTGAAAAGCAGCATGCTTGGATTGCCTGAAAACTCCAGTTTATGTATTGGTTTCTCTCCAATCTGTTAAGGCGAGGTTTCTATAAGAATAACTTGGCTGAAATATCTGTCCATGATCTATTCTTATGCCTATTCCTATTCCTATTCCTGTCCTATTCTTTTATTTTCTGCTATTCCTTGTAGTGACCACATCCCTTTGGTATCTGTATGCGACACAATAGGGGAATTAGTTGCTATCTGTCCCATGTGGTTTATTTGCTCTCTTTTACTCCCATATTCTCTCAGCCTGAGGAGCTTAGAAGAAATCCTGATGGGTTGGTGGAAGCGTGTTGAAGGTCTTTGGAGACAAAAGCGATTCAAAGCCAATCAATGCATCTATAAATCCTTGTAAAACTCAGACCCTGAATACCTGGTTACTCTTTCATTATGTGTTGACCCAACAAATGACACTCTTCATTTTTCACTGTGAGCTGCACTCTGTGTTATTTCTCCATGGCATGCGTAAGGGAAAAAAATGCGTCTTGTAAACATTGATCTACTTATTATTCTGCTTGTTTGGATAGCCTTAAAAATGGACATTTATCTATAGCTTATGTGTCTTAAACATAGACTGGGTACCCAGACATAACATGAATGCGGTCATACAGAGATCATCTACAATGGCTGTTTCAAAAGCACTCTTCTTACCATTTCCTAAATCTGACTTTTACCCCCCAAAGGAGCCTGCAATTTAGCTTAACTACTTTCGGGGCACAGATTTCTGCAAAGTCCACCATGGAAAGCTACCTTTCTTCAGGCGTTAATGGTTGAGGCCAACTGTTTTGTTTTCTTGAGGATGGAAGCAGTAAACTGTAAGGACTTCAGGCAACATATATGTAATGACTGACAGCCGAAATATAGAGACATAAAGAAATGGGTGTCAGGGCTAATGCAGTTCTGCACATCTCCATCACACATTTCAGACATGGGCATTTTTCTTTTTCAGCCTCTGTGTTTTAAAACAAACTGGATTGGGGCCATTGCTGCCTGTAGATTATGGCCCTCGAAGTGATAAACATGCTGTTCCATTGCTATTTGCCCCATGAGATAAACATTTCTGATGGATTTTTCTGACAAAACTGAGAAACCTAATAATCGCAACGTCAGAAAAAAAGTGAAAACTGATTCAGTTTGATCCCCAAAGGAGAGGAGAGGGAAAACAGCAATAGGAGATACAGTTCTGTAAGACAACTTGTCAAAGCTCTTTTACACTGCTTTGAATAAGCACATCCGCTTGGTATTATAAATAAAGGCATCAGACAGTAATTTGCATGGATTAGGATTGTTAATGTTTATCAATTGCTGGGTTTTAAAGGACTCCCAAATTCTTGATAAGAGTATCTCTTTGTACTGAAAGATTCATGGTGGGAGTGAAAAAAAATCTGATGAATTTAAAGCTACAGATGAGAGAAAGCAAAGCCATCCAGATCTAAACTGAGATACCATTAGTGGTTCCCATAAATCAAATCATGTTTATAGCAGGGATACAGTTGAATTACCATCTGGACTTTTTAACCTCGACATTTATTTCCGAACCCTCCTCCAATATTGAAAGTAAACTTAACCCTTCCTTTCATCTTCAGGACTTTGACCTGGTGCCAGTTCTTATTTTGAAGGAATGATCTGATTTTTGATGGGGACAGAATGTCACACGTGGCATGAGGTTGGAAGGACTGGGAGTTTCTTGCAGAAGACAAAGTCATAAAAGAAATAAAATACATTCAGTCTTAAATGAGATCAGCTGAATAGAGGGTCAGCCGGAATGAAGTCAGGGGGAGGATAAAGAAAGGAGGGTTCGTTTTAATTCAGGTAGAGGACGCAGATGGGGTCCAAGGACAATGTAGCAAAACATGTAACAGTCAAAAGGAACCTATATTCTCTCAGGATCTGTGGGATTATCAGGAGGTAGATGGGTGATGAAGAGCTGGATCCTGTTTTCATTGGTGCTAATAACAAAACTGTCATTGCCTTTAATAGTACATCCACCTACTTCTGTGAAAACAAATCAAGCTCATATCATGTAATTTTTAAAGCCTCAGGAAAAAACCAGCAGATATCTGGATCCCAGTTTTTCTGGTTGTGGGGTTTTTTTTTTTTCTTCCTTTTGGTCTGCCTCTGAACTTCCTGATTCAGTCAAGGGGCTGCCAAAGTAGTTAGTAAAGGATATTGTTGTGCTATTTCCAGCTCAAACCGAAACAAGCATCAGGAGGAACCACAGGAGAGGCTGGCTCTGCCACAAGCCACTGGCCCCTTCTGCAGACCTTGCCGGTGTGAGCAGGCGGTCAGACTGTGGGGTTTGTTCACAGGCACCAAGGAGACATTTCTGAGGATTGCCCTTTCCCATGTCATATCTCCAAAGTTTTTCTTTCTTCCTTCTGCTTCGTGCCCGTAGGCTGCATGGTGCAGGGACTGCAGGACCTGGCCAGCAGCCTGGCCAGCAGTGCTCTGACTCCTCAGAGACTTCCCTCGTGAGCATAGGTTTCTTGTGTCTGTCTGTAATGTGGGGGAGAGGAGTATTTTGGTACATCGCAGGGTCTTTGAAGGAGAAGCGTGTTGAATTTGAGGTCTTCCAGTAACAGGTAAGATTGGTTACGTAGATATATATCTGAACAGCATGAGGCACTCTATTGAAACCTCACTGCATGTACACATGGCTGTGTGCTAAGTATATATCTGGTGCTAAGCAAGGTGACCATAGGGCCTTTAACTGACCGAGAGGGTAAGGTACAGGTAGGGCACCTCATTCTGGGGTCGTGCCATCTGACAGGGTGAGTCCTCTGGTGATCCTGCCTGGCTGTCCTATCCTTGGATATTAAACAAGATGCTTTCCTTTGAGGCTAGCTTCCCTGAAGAAAAAATGTCTTTCCACCTCCCCCCCAAAGCTGTTTCAGTAAATGTCTTTCGTGTCCCATGTTTCAAAGTGAGCTGAAGTTTTTTACTCAGTCCTTGTTAGAGACAACCTTGTATTTCACACGCCGGCTGGTGCCAGGATCCTCTTAGTCTATTGGCGACATTACTGCCATTTCCTATCTCTCTCCTTCCTGAATTTACCTAACCCAGAGCTCTGGCGTTTTGTTGAAATGATTTTCTGCCTTCCGGCCCTGCGTGCCGTGTGTCAAGATTATGTGCAAAAGGTCGCAACCCACTTCCCTCGTCTTTAGACACAGGATGAGGAAATGAAGAGGAGTGAAGTTACTGATTTCATTTTGGAGGTCAGGGTGGGTCTTCTTGGGGTAGGAGTGGAGTCTGAAGAGCAAATGCTGCCATTTGTTATCCATATTTTTTCAAAAAACAAGAAACCCCAACAATTATTCATGCTGCTGAATCGGAAATACTTCTCAAAACATCTGACAAAAAGAACAGGAGGACAATAGGTGGACGTTGAGGAGAGATTATATATGTACACTCATATATATAGCCCAGACACAGACATCCAGTTTTGTTGGAAACAAAGTGAAGACATGAGGAGCAATCTGAGGGTCATCTCTGAGCTGCCCAAAGGGTGGGCAAGCTGCCTTGTTTGCTTCGTAATTCTCTTTTAGTGTTGCGCAGTCTAATTATGTGCTAACCCACATTCAAAAACTGTAACGTCAAAAGGGTAAGTGTCTGAAATGGTGCCAGGAGAATGTTTTCCATCACTGGGGAATCCCAAACTTTGCCCAGTACAGGACTGCCCTGGCTCCAAGCCAGCAGCCTGAGGCCGCAATGAAAGCACATGCAGAAGAAAACATCTCCGCCACCATCTTCTCTGTCAGAGGGTGGATGTATCCCCACACGTGCTGTTAGGACGTGAGCTGAGTGGCCTTCTCATGGGTGGAGGAGGGTGTGCTTCAGCCTGGGGCTGTTGAGGGCAGCCATCCTGTGCCATGTATGAAGGGCCACAACGCAGGGTGCAACGGGAGATGTGTGCATCTCCATCTCCTGATGATTTGGGCAGCAGATTTTGGCTTCGTGGGTGGGCTGGAGACAGAGAGCATCCTCTTCCCCCAACTCCCCATCAGCCACCCGACCGGCAGTTTCACACTGACGCTGTGCCCCTTGCACAAGTCTGGGGGCAGTTCAGGAGCGTACATCCCAACCTCTGTGCTCCAAATCTGCTGGTTTCCTCCCAGATCCGCTAAACTGAACTGGAGGGGGAGGAAAAACAAACAAAGAAGCAAACAGACGGAAAGGTAAAAACCCCAAAGCACTTCCTCTCCGCAGGTTGTTGGTTGTACCTAGAGCTCTGGCTGGTTTATGTATGCATTCAGAGTAAGTTCTCTGAGGAGTATCCTGCAGTCATTTCTCAGCGAGTGTGAACAAACTCATTAACAGCTCCTTTACTGGAATGATAAGTTGTTTCTTAATGAAGGGAAAAATAAATACCCTTGCTAACCCAGGCTCCATCACTAGAAGTCACACATCATTCTTAAAGACTCCTTATTTTCCACCAGAGACATTTGTGTACAGCCCTTAAACAAAATGAAAGAGCTTGTTTCTCCTTCTTAGACACTCTTTTAGATGCTCAAATTGCACAGCATTTTTTAGATGCTTTTCAGAGTTTTATCCCAGATGTGAGCAGCTTAGGTTCAATAAAACAAAAAATAATGATCTGAATCTTCACCCATTTTAAGAAGGGAAGGTTTGTAGCACTTAGAACATGGGACCAGGGCCCAAGAGATTTGGGATCTATTCCGAGCTCTGCCATTGACCTGCTATGTAGTTTTACTTGTAAGGAAGTCACTTAAGCTCATTGTGTTTCAATGTGCCCATTTGTGACATGGAGATAATAATGCCAAGCTCACAAGGGGGCTGTAAAGGTTAATTAAATAGAGTTTTTAGGTGATTTCCCTTCTTTGGAGGAAAAGTGTGACAGAAGTATTGTTTATTAATGAAGTTTGTGCAAAAATGACAATTCTGAATTTTTGCAACAAAGAAAGATATGGTGATTTTTGTGTGTGTGAAAAATGCCCACGTGGCAATTTTTTTTATTATTATCATTTTTTTCAAGCTAAATTGATTCAGTTTGAGGTTCAAAAATCTGGGAGTGTTTTGTATTTTTTTGTCCATTTTGGCATGTAACTCCATGATGATGTCAACTAGAACCGCTAGGTATCACCATAGGAAGGTTTATGAAAAAAAACCTCTCCAACATTTAAGTATTATTTTGGATGCTCACGTGCTTCAGGGTGTAAAACTGCAGGGCAGAAGTATGACAGGGCCTCAGATTCAGCTGGTTAGAGAATTTGTTGATACCTTTATAGGGTTTGATGCTAGCTCTTTTCAAATGTAGATGTTTATTTGCTCACTCATCCAGTCTCACGTTTCTAATTCCGTATTTCTCTAGAAAAGGAAATGATAATATACCCAGGAAGACCTTATCCTTGCCAGTTTTCAGACTTCACTGCAACCTGGACCGACCCAGCAGTCAAGCAGTTTGATTGCATGATTTGATGCAGGTTGGCACATCAGTACTGTGCAGGATTGGGTGGAATGTGCTCTGCGATCCTACCCCTCGTCTGTGTGGACATGGGGACCTGTGTTAAGTTTGGTTCCAACGTACAGTCACATGCTTCGCAGAGACTAAACCTGCTTCTGTCCCTCACTCAATTCACTTGGTGAGAGTTTTCACTTTCATGTCAGTTGTATGAACATGGTGGATTATTATTTTTTTCATTACCACTGGAGCCCGTGCATCACTCTTACGTAAAGGGATGCCTCAAGAAACTGCAAGATAACAAGAGCAGAAATATAAGTTCAGCTCCTGTAAAACTTGCTTACATTGGAGCTTGAGTTTGGGCTGAAGATTTAAATGCTTTCCCTCTCTCGCTGAACAAGGTGACCTACCCCGTAACCACAGAAATTCCAAATGAATAAGAGCTATTAAGTTATCTTGTCCACCTGCCCCCTCTGGCGCAAGATTGAGAGGGTGACATGGAATCTGGCAGTGGGCTGTGCACAACCCATGACAGAGGCTGCACACAAATATGAATCATGTTGTACTTAAAAGGCCCAAATGAGTTTACTCTGGGCTCCTTACCCTTCCTCGTAGCTGGTGGGAATGGGGCCCTGGAACTTAAACAGGTTGACAAATCAGAGATTGAATCAATCCCTGAAAAGAATAGATTTAACCCTGTGAACTCCTCAGATGCTCTATTGGCTGCTGGTACTCCTTGTGCCATTTTTGCCACTGAGAGATTCCCCTAGGATGCTGCTTTTAAGAAAAACGTATATAAAAACTGTGTGAAGTTACCCACTGTGTAAATCTAACATCAGTTAGTGGTTTCCCAAGTACAGCTTGTGGGACGGCTGCCTGAGTCTCAGATGTGAAAACAGTTCACTGCGGATTGGAGAGTCCTGTAAATGGAAAAGAGAACCTGGAAAGACAAAGAAAAATTAGTCTTTTCAATAGCATCGAGGGAAATAGCATCTTGATTTTTTCTAGCTACATAAGGACTCCTTCTCACCCTCCCCAACTTCTTTCCAGCCACTATGTGCCTGCATACCTGGAAATATTCCCTTGGTATTAAAGACTGAGATTTGTTCAAGCTGCTTAAAAACACTTGACATGAGCTTTGGGCTCTCTGACAAACCCTTTAAAAGCTAATTCACATATAAACAGACTCTGGCCGTTACCCACTGACAGCAACATGAATTGAACCAAGATGTAATAAACCAAGACTATCACGGTGAACCTCCTTGCCTCAGACATCTGTTAGTTGTCTGGAGGCCAGGGAGAAAAGAAGGTGCTCTGTCGAGCCCAGAAAGCTCACGGGTGTGAGCAGTCCTGGACCAAAGCAGGAAGAGATTTTTGAAGGCAAGCCCCTAGCTAACATCTCTTCTCTCTCATTTTAACTGAAATGGTCTCATCTGCTGACAGGGCCTGTAACAATGTCACTGGCAGTGTAGGGAGGAGGAGAGCACCTCACCTGGCCCCAATTTTCTGTGAACTCATCTGTGGGAAAGACTGCATCACCTTTACAGCTTCCTCCCTGCTATCCTGGACTTTCCTTCACACATTTCTCTCCTGGAGAGCCAGCTACATCTCATTTTCCCAGACTGGCAGGGTTAGGTTTGCATTCAAAGAAAGGGCCAAACACCAGCAAAGATCAGAAACTGGGAGTCAGTGGCCATGGTGGAATGGACTCTGAATAGTTAGTTGCAAGAGTTGTGCTGACCTTTCCTCTTGGGTACCATCTGGGGGTAAATCTCCTCTTACAATTTCTCTCATTACTTTCTCATACATTGTGAGAAGTTTGCTTTTTTTTTTTTTTTTAGTTTTTTTGAATTGAAGCTTTCCGTATTTTCTTGGGGTATCACTGACAAATATTAATGTACAGTTTGAGAAAATGACCGGTTTCACTCAATATTTGTCCCCCAAAATATCTTCACTAACAATTACTGGCTGATCCCACTGAAATCTTTGCCCATTAAATGTTGCTGGATCAGGATTTCACATATGATTCCTAAGCATTCGTCTTTTATCCTTAAAGAAGTCCTTAAAGAAAACGGGCAACTAAAATTTTCACTGTGAATATTGCCACCCTTTCTGTGCTAGCATGGCTTTTCTGGTGCTTGAGTTGTGCCAATGACACTCAAGGACTTAGGCTGAGTGCTCAGCTGATTGTTTTGGGGGGAAAAAAGAAAAAAACCCCACAACCAACAAATCTGCTGCACTTGCTTGAGTTATGGAGAGTGACATGGACCTAAGCAGTTTGCACAGGTGAGGCCAAAATTTTGGCTGCCTTGCACATATGTCAGGGCATGTGGGTGCAAGTAGGTATGTATTACTGTGAGCATCTTCTGTGCTTCTAAAGAGAAGTTTATACAGTTGCTGGCATGATTTGCTCTGAGTCATGATCTGCAGTCAGCTGGGAGACCATTTTCTTTTGGAAATGAAACAGAACAAAATAAATGCATTTGGTTGTTTCACTAAATTCTGGGATGTAAAGCAGGTTTCTCCAGCAAGAAGGAGAAGAAGCTGTGCTCATTCTGGCAGCAAAGACTTAAAGAAAATGGCAATCAGTCTTAGTGAGGTTTGAGCACGGTGCTTATTAATCTGAATTTACATTTCTTCTGTTGAAACCGGGGGTTTACAAAGTGATCTGAATTAACGTGAGCTGACAGTTGCTGTGCGTACAGACCTTCAACACACTGTGTACAAGGGAAATAGTTTCCTTCCCAGTCTTTGACATTCTCTGTTCCGAAGATTTTTTATTTTAACCCCAATCCTAATTGCCCTTCAGTATCAAAATTAATTGTGTTTTCTGCTAAAAGGCCAGTGCAGTTTAAGGTTACTCCAGGGTCCCAGCAGCCGATGCATCTTCTGTAAATGGCTTGATTGCCGTCTGTGGAGAGGAGTGCTGGGAGAGATTTGCTTGACCGAGGCTATACATTACAGTCCAATTAGTGTGAAGATCACTACATGAGTCTTTAACTTTATCTAGTAACTGTCGGAATCTCTAATGCTGAGAGCAGAGCGAGGAAGAGGGATGCAGAGCCCACCTGGGCGGCCATACAGAGACCACGCAGCTTTCCCAGCTCCCCTCTAACTGTCTTGCAGGCAGCAGAGGGAGCAGTTGGAGGACGGAAATGCTTGGTGAGCTGCACTTCTCATCCTAGAGATACTGAGACAAATATCCCTTTTTTCCCCCTTTATTTCTTTGCTGCTTTACTGACATATTAGTGTCTGGGTTTGGTTTTTTAATTTTTTTTTCCCTTCTTGAGGCTGCTCATCTGAGGTCTGAATTCATTTAATGTAACCCGAGGCAGTGGGCTGAAGTGGATGGGAATCTGCTAGCCCTGGGTCCTCTGGGCTAACAGAGAAAGATGAACACATCCAGAAAATGAATGAAATTCCCACAATGATCTTCACATCTGGGTTCCTCCCTGGCACTGTCCCTCTGCCCTACAGCCAGGTCTCCCAAATCAGGTGTTTCATTTAAGTATTCAAAAGTGAGCAAGAGTTAGATTTTTCATTGCTTTGTGCAAGAGCTCAGGAGCTCCTGTTTGGCTCATAGTAAAGTCAAGCAAAAATATAATTCCTCAGCAGAAAAGGCCAATCTAACATTAAATGCACTTTTCAGATCATAGAGTAGATCTAGAAGACAGGTAGTACAAGTAATCTGTGAGCTAGAAATGAGTCCCTTTTTGATCTGCAAGGATCAGTATAGGCTGTGATTTACAAGTATAATAACTGTGAATGGTCATCAGCTGAAACCATCTCAGTGTACTCTTGAAGAGAAAGTGGCCTTATAGCCCACATCAAACACATACTGTGCAAACGTCGGCACACAAATGTACAGAAAAATGCATCTAAAATATTTCAACCCTACAGTTATGCCCATACAACTTACATAACCTCCGCCTCTATGTTGTTGTCAATCGTTGTTACAAAAAAACCTGATGAAACACCAGGTTCTGCCTTATTAGAGGCGCCTGGAACATCTGGAATTAATTTTTGGTTGGTCTGTGCCCCAAGTCATTAGGCTTCTTGTCTGCAGTATCTAGGCCTCATGGCTTCCAAAATGTCTTCTAAAAGTAGCTGGAACAACTAGTATTAAACACGACTATTAAGAAATGTTGAAAAAGTTTGAAAGCTCATGAAAAATAGAATGCAAAGTCCCTGACATTTTTCACATCTCCACCCTTTATTTTTCAGCTAATTTTAATGCTTAATGTCTTCTTTTCTGAGTCAGTCTCCAAACCAGGAAATGAAGAGGCAGCTGCAAAAGTGGGAAAAACATGGGGAGAAAAACTTGTTATTTGACACTTTCTCACAGAAGTTCCAAAAACGGTGAACTTTCTGTAACAACTCCACTTCTCATTACAATCTCATTTGACACTGGAGCAATTATGATTAAAACGACAACAACAACAAAATTTACATCAATATTTCAGCATTTGGGAGATTAAATGGCACCATAATATGTTAGACAGCACCCCCCTTCTTTAATTTCTTTTTTTGCCGTGTTAAAGATATTAG
This sequence comes from Fregata magnificens, assembly GCA_013389945.1. Taxonomy (NCBI): domain Eukaryota; kingdom Metazoa; phylum Chordata; class Aves; order Suliformes; family Fregatidae; genus Fregata; species Fregata magnificens. Next base: position 417,395 of record WAAD01037374.1, read on the forward strand.
TGGTATTAATGCAGTAATGGTATCCATCAAACTAGTTCTCTGCTCTTCTCATTTCTGTGCACTGCAGAAGCAGTTGTCTTCTCCTTCAGTATCTGGGACAAAGCCATAGACCTCAACCATTATTTTCAGTCCTGTTTTACCAGCTGGATTCACATACTTAGGATTCCACTCGCCAGCAGTTTTTCTACACGGTTCACAACAGATCTTGTATCAATGTGCAGCGTTGTGTTTGCACAACTCAGAGATAAGGGAGTCTCTCTCTCTCAGAGGCATTTTAGATTAAATAAAGCTGGTAATGGGATGAGAGCTGAGTCTCTCATCCACTGTTCTTCTAAAGGTTCTTTAAAATGACAGTGAATCGAAAGTCTCCTTCAGCTGGCTCAAGCAGAATAGCCATACTGAACAGCATTTTCCTGTGGTAAACAAAGTTGTGGCTTGCTCAAGGTAGAAGCAACTAACATTAACCTTACTAGAACTTGCAAAATTAAATACTCAAGAAGAAATAATATCACATAGCATAATTATCCAACAGGGTTCCCCATCACAAAATACTATGGGATGAATTACAGGAAAAAATTATTTGGGAGAGGGGTAACAGAAAATAATGAGGTGGATATCTCACATTTCAGATACGTACAAACTGTGGCTAAACTGTGGTATTCAAATTAACAGCAGGTAACTTCCTGCTATTTGGGTTTCCCATCATCTACCCCTCATTACAGCTGTGTGCAGAGAAAATTAACTGCTACAAAAGATAGCAAAGAAACATGTTTCTAAGCAATATAAAACAGTATTTCTAGGGGCCAAGGTAAGCAGGAATGTAAGGCTGTGAAAGAAACTTCCCCGTTTGTAAGGTCCTTTCAGAATTGGTCACAAATGGATTTCTTTCTCCTTTTCAGAATATCCTGAACCAGCTAGTCTCAGATACAGGACACTGAAGCTTGGGACCCTTAGTATGACCGCCTATGTGATGAGCATACAAATAATAATTAAAAATTGCTCTAATTTAACACTTACTTGTGGCTGCAGCATTTTCAACCTCTCTGCCTTAACAGTTTGGAAGGAATACAAAGGAAAATTCTGCATGTCAGAAAGTTATGAAACAAAGGCAAAGTGGAGAGGAGATGGAAATATGAAGTCAAAATGAAACCCTCCATCTTTCTGTCAAACTGAAACAATAAATAATAATGGCATCTTGCATTTATATCGTGGTTTTCATCCAGAAAGCCTGGAAAGCTCTTTGGAAACTTTACAAACTACTGTGGAGGAATAGGAATGATTTCATACACTGATCTATTGAAGGCTCCCACTTCTGTAAACAGTTACAGTCTATGGCAACATTACATCTCAGACTGGGACAGGTAGAGACTGATTCTGAGAGATGTTGGACGGATCTGTAGTTAGTTGGAGTAAATCTTCAAAGTCCTGTGGGAATTTATACTGCTGACAGTTATTGTTTCTCGTGATCGGGCACTTGATAAAGAAATAAAATTACAGATAGCTGAAATAGCTCCTGATCCTAGTCTGTGAAATGTGGCAATAGCAGCCAGAGCTTTACAATTAAAATCCCTAGTAATTCATCAATTGCGGGATGGTAAACATACTAATTTTAAAGAGTCAGATCCTCTGTCCAGACATTCTGCATTGTTATCATATGGCTGACAACCTTTCTTTCTTATTTTAACCTGTGTGTGTATATAGAAAAAGGTGTTTTAAGAGCTAGTTGAAAACAATGCAAACCTCCCAGGTTTATGTCTCTGCCACATTTAATTGTCAGGCAAAGCACGGAAGAAAAAACAAAGAATGAATAATTAGTAAGCTGAGGAAACTTGATTAAGCTTTCCATTTCTATCATATGTTTCACTTAAAAAATCACACCAGATACTCAAGAAGTCTGTTGGATATTAAGAGGCGGCATAGATTTCCAGATCCTCAGTGGAGAAAAATTCTTGCTGATTTTCACGGTCTTTTTGTTCCAAGAAGGATCACATAATTTTGGCTCTTGAATAATATTTCTATAACTAACAGTGGGCTCAGGAATTCCCTGTGTGTGAACGTATTTCTCTATCAGCTGGCTCAGTGTATTTCTGCGCTGGAGTACCACATTTAAAGCATCCATCCAGCACCTCCTAATGGTGGCAGCAAAAGGAAAATGAATGAAACTGAGAAAAAACAGTTCCAGGAACAACAGAATTAAGAAATTACATTCAGATTTGTATGTCTTCATTTTATTGGCCTCTGGCAGGGTATTTTGATGGGATCACATTTTACCAGAGTGAATACTCCTCTGCCTTAGCCTGACCACCTATTTTCATTAAATTTCAAGAAATATACTCCTCCTGTCAAATTTGGCTGTCTGGAGGCACAAAAAAAAAAAAGAAGTCCTTTTTCTGTTTATAAATTTTCTTGTCTTCTGAGACTTTTGGCATCAGGCACCTTCCCGTTCTTGGAAGCGGCAGCACCAGCAACTAATCTGGCTGTTGCCGGCCAGAGTACAATGACTGGCCTTGCTGGCAGGAGGGGATGCAGCCCAAGCAATTGCTCACGATGCCCGGCCATGACTCCTCACCACTTGAAATAACTTTGCTCATTCCAATAGTGCCTGGGATGCAACTGCGGTTTGACACAGGCAGGTGCTCTGCTTTAGCAACCTCTGTAATCTCCCGTTCAGCATCCAGAATAGCATCTGGAAAGTTCCCCTGCTCCCTTTCTGTCCCCATCCATGCTAGTCCATCTGCCGTGAGACCAATATTTGTGATATCCAGCCAAACTGATACTTCTTAACACTGCCAAGGTTAACAAGTGGGACCACCATGCTCGGTTTCCAGTCTTTTTTACCCAACACTCCCTTGGACAATGTGATTTGGGCAGATGGGGAAAAGGAGGAAGAACACGCACCTCCTTACCTAGTGACCAGAGCAATGATTAAACATGATAAAGCTTTAAGTATCAGCCTCTCCTATCAACACCTGGCAAACCCACAGCATAAATACTGTGCAGCCCAAGAAAGAAATGTTTGTAGCCTGCTGTTGAACCAAAGGCAGCTCTCCAGACTACAGCTAAGAAATAGTTATCTCCTCTGTGGGGGGATTTAGCAGCAAGTGAAGGTGAGACAGGGACAGTGTGTCTGCACTTATTTAAACTGTTTTCAGTACTAAGTATTCTGTAAGAATAGGAAATCGTGGAAAGAAGTCTGGAGGCTTCTCAATATCAGTGGTTTTTTAGGCTTTTAGGAATGTATTTCTATGTCCTCTAAGGTTTTCTTAAGTCGCAGTGGTCTCTTGAGAGGCTGGAAATTTAAAATCAGAGCTGTAAATTCAGTCTCTGGACCAGTAACTCCCATTTACATCATAAGACACTCAAGAAAAAGCCTCACAGCTACATTTTATTACAAACATGAGCTATTTAGCCACCCTGATTGACATCCTAAATTTTGCACATTAACTAATGGGATCTCTGGCTTCACAAAAGTATCATTCTTCCCAGAAGGTAGAAACAGTGTTGGACATCAAGAAAAAAACCTTTTTGTCAAATTGGTAATTTCAAGGTTACATTACATTATTTTTAATTTCTCACTGGTGGTGTTACTGGTCTTCCAGGTGGTTACTGGGGAAGCTCAGAGAGTTCATTATGCAAAAGCTAGTTTGCTGGTGGAATATAGGTTGATATGTTCAAAGGCACACAGGGTTGCGATAGGACAAACTTTTGTTAAAGTAAGTGAAAGTTGGATGCTTACTTCTTCTTCACGCTTTTGAAAATCTCCTGCTGTTTTTACTTCTTGAAGATGAGAAGGAGGTTGGCCAGAGCAGCTATTATGGGCTACTTATAACAAATGCTTCATATTGCTGGTGACTGGGAGCCCCCAAGAGTTCTTGTCCCACATTTTGCCTGGCAATTAAATAGGCTGAGATATAATTTGCGCCCCATATTCTCTATGTTGAAGGCAGTAGGCTTCTTCATTTTTAGCCTAACTCTTCTGTCACCTTCACCAGTTTTACATTATTTATGTTAACTCCATGGCCTAGGGGTGGGAGGGAGAGGGGAATTATTCCTAATTTACTGAAAGTGAGAGAAGAATCAGTCACTTTCTTTAAATTTTTGTGGAGGATTTTTAATCAAAGTTAAAACAAATCTGTGTTCCAACGCAGAGGTGGGCGAGGAAATGTGTGCCTAACACATATGCACTTTGGGGCTCCTGCAGAAGGAAACAGAGTTCTGGAAACTGTTGTGAGAAAAACATTAAAGACACCAGACTCGATGCTATGCCACAGACTGGAAATGAGGCTTCGGAAAATATCCAGCTATGTTTGAATCTACTTGAAGTGTTGCATTTTATTCTCCATCCTGGGATGCACAACATAAATTATCTCCCTTTCTTATTTGCCTCACGTTTGAGAAGAGCCTGGCTTGGATTAGGACAATGACTTAAAGTAGGAGCCAGGCAGGGAATACATCAGGTATTCGACCTGCAGGCCTATGAAATGCAGTGTCATCATAACCCAAAGGGCGTATCATTAGTCACTGAAGGAAGGAAGTGCAAGCATGCCTGGAGAAATCAATAGAAGGTCCTTGTCTAGTAACATGAAGAGAACAGCACCGATGTTTATGTCTTTGCCCTTCACATACTTTGCTCTTCCTTCCTCTCCAGTCACCTTTTCACTTTATCCAGAATTTCATTTTCCTGATTCCTGAGTATAAGCGGACGAACTTAGTAACCAAGACTCAGGCTGCAATCCAGTCTTTTCTCAGAAAAAAAAAAAAAAATATCCATCAGGCCCAGTGTTTCTGTATGGTGGTTATCTGATTTGGCTCCTGCTAACTAAAAACATATGCAACTGGTTATCTCCATCAACACGGTTTAATTCAGCTCTGGTCCATATTAGTGTTTTTCTGCAACTGATGTCGCTTAGTGCCATGGGTGAAGTGTTACTGTTAAAATCATGTTTAAATATGAAGATCAAACAAACGGTCCAAAGGTTTCTAGCAGCTAAAGATTCATAAGCAATACAGAAATACTTTGCCATGTTTTAATTAAACCTAATAATTCTTCCCCAAAATATCATGCTTTAGATAAATGAGGAACCAGATTAATATGAGATTTCAGAGTTTTGCTAGAATCTGGGGTAGTAATTCAAAAATTTCAAGACTTCTTTTAATTCCATAGCCCTGCACTTGACCTGTTCTTTCACTTTTGTGCCTCATTTTACCCATCCATAAAATGAGCAAAACAGTAGTAATGTGCATCCTAGGGAAGCTACAAAGCACCAATCACTACTGTCAGGAAAATGCTCTGAAATTATTCAGCTGTATTCATAGCAAAAACCCAACGAATTAACAAAATATGTTCAGGCAATGCACATTTGTCGGCTTCCGTGAGAAAACTGTGAAGTGTTATGAATAATGTGGTTCGTTGGTGGCTGTTTGTTATAACAATCCCAATTTGTATGTTACATGAAGGCAAAGAAATCTTTTCATGCTCAGTTTGACCCTTCCTCACACTGCCCCTGATTTCTTTCCATTCTGGCCCTTGACAGGAGTACAAAATGCACATCAAGGCCAAGAATAACTTTTTAGACTAAGATCATATTTGTATTATTAGAAGAGGTTAGGGTGTGCCTGGGAGGGCAGGAGGTAAATCTGCTGAACAGTCTAAAAGCTTTATCTATGGAAACGTCCTTTTTAAGAACCAGGGAAAGAACGAATATCACTAATAATATCACAATAGTCTCCAAGATCCCAAATCAGCCAAGCTCTACATGAGCATACACGTGCATACACACTCCAGAATGAAGTTTGTCTTACTATATGAGGCTCAGACCCTGGATCAGTTTTCCAGCTAGAGCAAATCAGCCTACGTCTATGAAACTCGATGGAATAACATCAGTTTACCCCAGCTGAGGGCTGTGACAATGTCTCATTATTTCAACCAGGAAAATCAGAAGTATGTTATACATTACTGAACACAGTTGTCTCCAATGGGAAGAAGGAAGGTATCTTTCCTGACAAGTTTAAGAGCTTCTGACACGTCTGTCTCTCCAGCCATTTACCTAATGACCCACTTACCAGTGGAAAACTCTGAAATCAACCTTTTCAAGGTCAGCTGAACTCCCCAGAGCTTCCTGAAGGAAACCAAGAATCCACTAGGCTGTTCTCAAGGAATTAAAAAAAAAACCCCAACACAACAATGGATACATTTTGAACCTGCTTCTGTGATTTAGGAACCAACATCTCTTTTTTCTTTTTTCCTTTTACTTAGTTGAGCACTTAGCCTCCAGTCTGCTAACTTGTTTTGTGAGACTTTTTACAGTTTGTGAGACTTGTCCCTTTGTAAGGGAGAATCCAGGCTGCTAATTCCTATTCCCTGAAGATTTCTGAGACTATTACTGCTGCCCTATCAAAGCACAAAGGGTATGAAACAATAGAATTGGCTGCTGTTCCCTATTCGGAGAATAAGAGTGCACTATAAAGGGGCAAAGGCCAGGTTGAGAAAAAAGCAAAAGAAAGCAAAACAAAACCTCCCAGTGAACCACCTTTAGGAAAGCCTGCCTTCACCTGCTCCTCATGGTATGCTTTAAATAGCCTGCCCCCACATCTACCAGTTTGGTAGGTGTTGGGCTAGCACCTAAAAGGAGTGAAGAGCTGAAGTTCTAAATATCAGGATGCGGGCCTGGCCCCTCACCTGAGATTTGTCCTCCTGAAGGAGACCAAATTCATGATCCAGAAAGCTGTATGTCTTCCAGATCTAAGAGGATTCAACTGCATCTCTTTGCTGACAGCTGAAAACGCGAAATTAATAAATAAACAAGACATCATTTGGGAGGGCTTTTTGCATAGTATTTTATAGCCACATAAAAATATTATAGTGAAATATAACTTTTCTCTCGCAACAGAGTGTTTGGGCTGTCTCTGTTAAATATACACTCCAAACCAAACACACTGAGAGCTTTGCACAGTTGAAATATAATTTTATTTTGAATAATATTATTTTTCATCACACATATGCCACCATGGCTTATTTTTAACATAGTGATGTCACCACATCAGTGAGATCACTTTGCAGAATGTCCTACTGAGCAGTAGAGGTGAACTGGCTTTGTAATAAACAGAAATTCCAACCCTCCTAACGGTACTATATGAATACAAAACAGAGATGTTGTTTGACATCTGCAGGACAGGGGCAATGCATTTCTGTGAAAGAAAATACTTTTGTACCTCACTTAGGAGAAGAAATCCTTTATTCTAGCAAATCTTAAAATTCTTGTGGATATGTGAACTACGTATATGTGTCCGTTCTGTAGATAGCCAACCCTTTAAGGATAACAATGTCATAACTCTTTTCATATTTGACTGTAACATAAAAGACCCTCATGCTGATTGGAAATATGGAGCAAAAGATTCCACTGGCATAACACATATTGCCCACATACAATGTATCTCTCACATTTACATGTCAGTTTTTTTAATAATTAGATTATATTATGATGTTTTAGATGTACTTTAAAAACATTAAAATGCATGGTCTTTGCCCCAAACTATCTACAGCTGGAAGGACAGAGAGTGAATGAATCAACTGTTAAATCTTGTTGACCACTGGATTT
>WAAD01037374.1:425004-498180 GCA_013389945.1 Fregata magnificens
TTGTTGACCACTGGATTTTTCAGTTTATCAGCAAGTCCAAAAAATACAAATGTTTTATGGAGATTAAAGATATTTTTCTTTTAAGGATATATTTGTCTTTTAAGGATATATTTTCAGCATATCAAAAAGGAAAACAAAGCCATTTCAAATCAAATGTATCTCTAGATACAAACCACACCATGTTCCAGTTGTGGCTTTAGCATATTTTAGTGGTTTGAATTGAAAAAAAAAAGAAAAAAAGGTAAAAAAAAAAAAAAAAGAAAAGTGGGAACACACCATCTTTGAAACATTAATATTGGAATAATCTATTTCTACTTTAAAAATAAATATTTGGATTGGGTTTTAGGCTTGAATGACTGAGCCTAACTGGGACAAATTCTTCAAATGTCTCTTTTATGATTCTCTTTTGCAAAGTTCCTGCTAACACGTCTCCGAACTCTGCTATCAGTGGAAAAAAGGGGGAGAACCCCGGAGCCAAGTGATGAAGCTGCTCCGAGATTCATAGTTCAATGTTATTTGTTTGGTTGGGGGCTCTTTCTTTTTCTTTTAATAAACTATCCCCAAAAGCCTATCTACCTAATGAGTATTATCTGCTTAATTTCCTGCAGGCTTCGATGCAGAAGCAGGTCAGTTGGTTTAATTATCAGCTATGGAGACGTGAAAGAACTTGAAATTCAATTGAAATATACAGCGGCTTTTTCTCCTGGATTCCTTCGCATTAACAAAAATACCTGTTCAAAGAACAGATTGACTCAGCTGTGACTTAAAGAAAGATAAGATTCTGTGGCAGGAAAGTAATAATGCTATTATTGTCCACTGGACAGAGTATATTTGCATGGTGATTAGTGATGGCTAATATAGTGAAATGTAATACATAGAGAAACAGACAGGAATTTACCTTCTGACTATCAAATCTCTTTGGTTTTAAAATGTAGTCCTACTCCCTCTATCCATATCACGCTGTCGATTAAGCACCAGACAGACCCAGAAATGCTGTATGAATTTTGGAGTCTTAAATCCATACGATACTATTCAGACGACGGACCCTCCATCGCTGTGACAGAAAGGCACGCAACACTTACTCCAGTGATTGGATCCCATACTGGGAGTTTTTTGGCACAGGAGGGAAAAGCATTTTCTTTTAAAATAGGCTTTTTCTGTGTCCTAGATAAAGTGTGAGGAAGGCTAAATAAGCAATAGTAGGTTGCCATGCCTTCCAAGTTCACTTCTTTTCTTTTTTTTTTCCTTTTTTTCTTTATAATTCTGGGAGTTATTATTGGCAAGTCTTTATTCAGAGATAGGCATGTAGAGGGAGCATTCATAAGGAAGGAAATCCAATTAATTTTGTTAGAAATCCAATAGTCTCCCAGTGAACACAGACTTCCACCACAAATCTGCAAGTTTATAGAGCCGTTAAGGCACTTGGAGCATCCGCACAGCTGAAAGACGGAGCTTGGGCTCCGTATGGCTAGAGTGATATCTGTAATATCCCACAGAAATCCATTGAGAACACTTAGGAAAGTGCAATATCCTTTAAATGTAACCTTTATAATGAAAGGAAAGGGCTCCTGTTCCTAAATAAAAAACAACAAGCCCCGACAGGTCGGAATTGATACCAGCATTTGCTGCTGCCTGAAACTCCTGCCGTGCACTGAATGCTGCAAAAGTGTCTATTATTTTTAACTGTTGGGTTATTGTCCTTCTTTAAGAATGGGGGAATTTTAGGAGCGACAATTAATAATAATAATAAAAAAAAAAAATTTAGTGTTATTGCAGACCTCTAGATAAAATACCTAAGGGGCAGGGGTGAGCGAACAAAGGAAGCCGAAAGAAAAAAAGCAGATATCTGAGGCTCGTTTCGGAGAGAGCAGCTTAGAAACCCCTGAACTGAGGGTTCTTTATATATAGCACCACATTGAGTGACAAAATGGTAGCTGTCATAATGTGCCAGTTAACATGTCCAATATGAGCCGATCGTTTAGTGTCCCCTGGGATTAGAAGACAGAAACATGACAAAGAACAAAGAACTCGGATCAATAATGCTTGGGGAAATAAGACAGAGAAGGTTATTTACTCTGCATTGATCCGTTGCTGCAGTCGCGTAAACTTGGCCTGTTTTTCTTTTGTTAACCTTTAAGCTTGAGTATACTCACAAGCAACTAGGGAGCCAACTAACAGGTGTAGATTAAGGATCGAAGGAGGTCATCGTACCTCTGTCACCACTAGGCACCCATGTAACAACATCCCTGAAGAAATTTAAACATCAATAGCTATAATAAGGGCAAATTTATCAAGCTTGGCCTACTTTTGCTGGGAGCCTGGCTGTGTCCAGTCAGTTTGCCCTTGCTAAAGCTCAATTGATTTGGACATTCTTTTACTAGAGTTGATTATCAATTGTGACACAACAAATTTGTTAGCTTCCAAGCACTGGAGTTGTTGTTGCCATTGGAGCCTCTGAAGTGAAAACACCTGGCCGTGCTCAAGTTTTACTCTTGCTGAGGAAATAAGAATAAAAGAAAAAAAAAAAAAAAAAAAAAAAAAAAGGGGAAGAAGAAGAGAAAAGCAGAGAAGCCCTTTGGTGATCTCTCTGTAGATGCTGGTTGCATTGGAGATACCTGTACTGTGCAGCTGGAACATCTGGATTGCCATTTTTGGAAAATTAGGAGCATGAGGAAATATTAACTTGAAGGAAACTGTTTTCAGCAGGAAAAGTCCCAACAGCTGTTAGCTATTCATTTTTTATGTTTTATGATTTGTCACCTAAGTCATATGGAATCATTCCTGTTCCCTGTGTGGATGACAGACTTTCGAAACCAAGAAGTAATGAATACCGTATGATGGGCAGCAATATTCTTTAAGCCTCACTATTCAAAAGAAATAATCATTCTTGCTGAACTCCACAGAACTTGTTAAATATGAAAATCCATCCACCGATGCTCAGGAGCTGTAGTTAATTAGACTAAGTGGACATTTTGTGTAGAAACATGAAGGGATGGAATTTGTTTGTTTTAAATACTGACCCTGGTTTTTTCAGTTTAATAGTAAATGTTTCATGTTGTGCCAATAGTATTAGCAGTACATTAAAAATATAATTCTGGAAATATTTATCGTATTTAGTTTACTTCAAAACCAAAAGGATTATTTAGCATCATTATAGTAGCTTTTCTATTTTTCTGGATCAAAGTATATGCTGCTCATCATGCTATTTGACTTGTGTACCATAGAATAAGATAAAACAATGAAATAATATAAAAATGAAAGACCTTATACTTAAAAATTGAAAGTCACTTTTAAAAATTCAAGAGAGAAAAAGTTAATATTGTATGGTAGCCTTTCTAAAACAGTCATTTTACCCGGAATTTTGGGATTAAAGAAGTGGCCAAACTGAAGAGTTTCCTTTGAGATTACTGTTCTGGCTTTTGATCAACACATTAAAATACCTGTGCAGGATGAACACCCTTATGTTTCAAGTGCAGGGGCACAAAATCAGTTCACCACGAATGCAGGCACTTACAAGTGAGTTGCATTTGGTTTTTTTGCTGGTCAGCTATACACAGCCATACCCAGTACCCATTGCTATCTGATAGTTTAGGTGAATAAATTTATGGACATGGCTCTACTCCTTATTTACCACCCTGTAGTACTTTTGGTCACTGATGGCACTCAGTCTTTGACTGGCAAAGCTATGGCTCAGCTCCGTGTTTTGCAATGGATTCTAGAAAGGAACCCCCTGTATTACACTTCCAATTGCAGCTTGATTTCATATGGCAGACAGAGATGTGGTTGCTTGGGCTATCCTTCATCCTATTAATATGGCAATCAGAAAACTTTTAATTTAATTTAAGAAAAGTTGCATCTTTCTTTTTGTTTATCTGTAATTATGAGGTGCAAACAAGGAACCTACTGACAAAGGAAATCAGATCCTACTTCCCTTTACAGATGGGAATCTGTTGTTTGCATCTCTTGGGATGGAAAGATTCAGCTTGTGACCCTTGCCCCATCACCCGTAAAAGTGTCACCACACTTTTTAAGAGCATTTAAGGCATTTAAGAGCATGGGAGGGAGAAGGCAGCAGCTTTTAGGGCATCAGAAATGACAGTAATGTGCACTGGAACTGTCTGCACAAGCAGAGTGCGTTGAGGCAGTTGTATTAGATCAATCTGTGCCAGAAGAGAAGCTACTGACAGTTTATTTCTGTGTTGGAGAATGAGCTGCAAAATGCACAGTCCTCATTAGGATAAATGGAGAACAGCTCAGTTTGGTCCTCACCAAAACTTTCTACCAGGCAGTAGGATTCAGAGCTTTATGTGAAATGAGTTAGGGCTCTCTTAGCCCTGCCAGTATGATAAAAAACAGCACCCCGGTTAGCAATAATCAGCTTCCTTGGCTGAGGGTCTATGGATTGAGTGAGCATGGAGAATGAATTACTCTCTTTCCACTAGATGTGGTCCCTCTAGGTCAGGGCTCAGGTGAGAGGAAAAAAGTGTTATGGAGTTGCTTTGATTTACAGCTGAGGACCTGGTCTTAATGGCTCAGTGGGGCTTTGAAGGTGCTTATCTGCACTGGGAGCTTGGGGAGCAGATATGCCTTACAGCAGCAGAGACAGAGCCCATCCCATGGAAATGCCAAGGGGGCTGTCCCCTGCCCCATGGACCCTCTGGGGAGGGTGGGACCATGGCACAGGACATCGTCCCCTCCCAGGCACATTGCAGCCACATGCAGTCCTCAAATTGCAGCTCTGAAGTTTCCAAATCCCCACGTGATGCTGCAGAGCACTGTGCAAGATGGGGCTGGGGAAGGAGGTCCTGAGACCAAACTGGGGCTGAATCATTCCCCAGGACTAAAGAGGGCAAAATTGGGGCTACTCTAAGGAAACTGCCTTGGTGCTTGCCTCTGTGGTGGACTGCTCCAAAATAACAGGGAGTCAATGAGCGGAGCTGGAGAGGATGTGGGATCAGGTCTTCCTCTGGCCAAAGAGGAAAAGCTCATTATAAAAACAGCATGAAGAGACACTGGAGGACAAAATAAAAAGAGAAGAAAAAGGAAAGGAGAGAAGGAATGGCAACAAGCAGCGCTCTATATGCTGAAAGGCATATGCAAAAAGGCTCCAATTCACCTTTCAAAAGCACTTAAACCCAAGTGTTAGTGTAAGCAAAATAAGCCTTTCAAACCCAGTCATGGAGCCAAAAACGCAAAGCACACGACAGTGCACTAAGAAACCACATTTCCTGGTTGCATGCTTATGCTAGCATGCCTTCCTCACCCAGAGGCCTTGTCCACCCTGACCTGTTCCCTTGTAATGGCCAGTTGGCCGCTTGGCTCCTCTCCTAGTAGCCAGCGCTCTCCAAGCGTGACATCGATCATTGCTGTAGTAAGGAAGATGGCACTTACCTGATGGGGTAGGCGGAAGCTCCCTCTCTTACCATATGCTGGGAATTGTCAGTGGCTGCTTGAAGCCAAGGCTGGCTTTTTCTCCTGCCAGGAAACAGGCCTTTTCCAGAGCCTGCCAAAAAGAAGGGAAAAAAAAAAAAAAAAAAGAAGAAGAAAAAAAAAGTTTTTGCATATTATGTTTCACACTGAGCAGTTTTTATAGCAGGCTGGGCAGCACCGGGAATTATGGATCACAGTTTCCTTTGGTGCTGGGGACAGACAGCAGACAGTGAAATAGGAGGCACTACAATGGGTAAAGCGAAAAAGAAAAAAAAAGGAAAGACAAAAGAAAGTGTTTATATTGATTCTCTCCAGAAATACAAGATCTGCCACAGCCAAGCAGACTACTGAGTCATTAAAGCCAGCATCCTGACTCCAGGGGTGCTTCAGAGGAAGAGGAGGGGAGGAGGCACACTGCCAACTGTTCCACATCCTTTGGAGAGTATCACCTTCCTGATCCCGGCCCGACCGTGTCCTGGCACATAGCTCTGGACTGCTCGGTAACTTTCTCAGCTCCAAAGACCCATCCCATTTCCCTTTTCACTTTTCAGGTTGGAAGAAGTCTGGTGTCCATGTGTGTTTGCACCACTGCCCCAGACACACTGATGGTGGGACCAGTCTCCTGGTCCCTTTTGGCCCTGCGCTGAGGACTAGAGCCAGCACGGACAACAGAGGCGTTGATGCTCTATAAAGGAGACCTGAAAATTGGATTTGCCCAGGGGAATTTTGGAAAGTGCTCCCAGTTAGGTGACTCCAATAAGCATGGCTGTGACATCTCACACCATAGTGTGGGTTTAGCTTCCTGCAGATGCCGTCACTAATGCTGTGATAATCCCCAAAATATCTGTCCCTCAAATGCCGAGACAAACCCCAGCCTTTCAGGAAAAAGCAGTTTCGTCCAAAAGCTTTGATATACTCCTGCTGGCAGTGGGCAAACCTGAATCCAAGAAAGGAAGACCAACATCTCTGTAACGCACCTAGGAATTGAAGAAAAGGGATTGGGGAAAAGAAAGGAAATATTCTCTTCCTGTGTCTGGTGGTGCAAACACTGATGCTGCATCAGAAGAAATGGGTTTTTGAAACAGATCCCCTCCTCCTCTTTATAAATATCCCTTCTTTCCTTCTTTTTACTATTTTTTTACAGAAAAGGGAGAAAAAGAAGCAGAAAAAACTCTGCCATCCAGACAGTGAAGAGATCTCCTTTGAATAGCAAATCACAAAAAAGGTTTTTTTCTTTCAGTGAGGGGGTGGAGTTGAAGTGGTAGAAATCCAGGCCAAGGGATTACTTCACATTTCTTCTAAGGAATGAAACCTTAAAAAAAAAAGAAGGGTCTATTTTGTATTACTCAGCAGTTCTTTTCTCTTATCCTCCTTCTATGGAAAGTTGTTGGGTTTTTTCCCTAATAAAGTGTTTATTACGCGGTCCTGCACACTCACAGATCCACATGCATGCACACAAACGCAGAGCTCTTTATAGAGAGAAAGTCAGGCTGGCACTGCAAAAGTGCAGAGAAGATCTTTCGCTAAAATGATCTCAAGGTCAGTTTTGGGGGTCTTTAGGTTTCTATATTCAATCCAACCACGTTTCATGTCTGTGCTTTGCTTGCTTAACTTACAAGAAACTTGGGCACAATTTTGCTTGTGTTGGCAGTTTTTAGGTGTGGATTCATGCAGGCTATTTACAAGATGCCAAGGGATGTCAAATCCTGAACATGTGTTTTTGTCCTACAGTCATTCTCTGACAGCAGAAATAGTCTGCAGCTTATCAGATCCATTTGCTGATATTTAACATCTTTTTTTCCCGACAAAGGTTTGGGGTGAGATGAATTTTAATGTTTCTCTGCGCTGAAGCTGACAAAAAAAAAAAAAGATCTTTATGCATCTAAGTTAGAAAGTGGAGCTTTAAACTGTAAGGAAAAAAAGCCAACTCCCTTATTTACAGCATTTTTACTTTTCCTACATAGATACAGTTCTGCTTGTTTTTTTAAAATACTCAAGGTATTTGTTAAACATTTTACTCAATCAAGAGATACAGCCACATAGTCATAGATTTTTAAGGAAGGCAATGCATTTTAATGTATATTCCTGATATAATTGAGAATACGGTAAAAAGTCTGATTATAATTTTTTAGGGGATTACATTTAAATAAACTTGAGCAAGATATAAAACTACATTTTCTCCCTTTTTAACATTATTTTCATAACAGTCACACAAGAAACCAAAATAATTTTTAAAATGTAAAGATTTTGGTAAAATTATCATGTAGAAATACCACTCTCTGAGACTATAATTCCCAGATAATTTTAGCAAATAGTGAACGCCCCAGATTAAGGGTTTTATAAAAATATATAGGTTCTCAGATACTAGAAGAGATCCTTTGAAAAGATGATGGAAACTTCGATAAGCATTGATATAGATATAGAAGGAGAGGTAGCAATTTTGGAGAATATTTGCACATTATGAGCACACATACAACAAGTGAGTTTAATTTTGCAGGCCAAAAATTGCTAACAAAAAGGGGGACATTTTTCATGAATCTGAGTCATAATAAATACTTGAATTATGTCTACCATGCGGGGCACCTTTTAAATTCACAGTGCCATATACATATGTTTTCATATCAGAGTAGATTTGTCATCCCTGGTTTCTGCAGACATCTATCTAGAGCTATTTTTCTCCGCTAACCGCCTTCATCAAGTTCTCTGTTTCAGCACAGCCTATATGTTAAAACATGCCCAGCACTGCAGCCTTATGCCTACAGGTACTACTCAGAAGAAAAAAGTACCTAATATTTTTCTGGCAGTGAACAGAGAAAGTGAATCTGGAAGTTTGAATGCTCGGTGTCTTCTCCAAAATTATCCAGACTGCTTTTGCTTGCAGAACTCAGATTGTGCAAGTTGTTGGTGTGTGGCTTGTCCCGGTAAGTTAAGAAGAACAATCTACTTGAGAGGTTTCCAATTATTCTTACTTCTGGTCAGGTTAGACATACAATTAGATCAGATCCCCGACAGGTTTTTGGCTTCTCCAGTTTCAGACCAAGCCTTTATTAGTCCAAGCACATGCAGATGGAAATGATTTATTTTCTGTTAGCTGTTACATGAATTTGATTGTCAACAAAATCTTGCTCAACTTTCAGCAAGGTTTGGAGTCAGCCTTTGCATCAGAGGTGGGGTGTCCACCTCAGCCAGATGAGTTCGGTTTGGCAGAGGCAGCTCAGCTGATCAAAACTTGCAGAACTTAGAATCAAATAGTCCGTACAGACGGCAGAAACTACACATTTCATGGGAAAGGGACGTATGGGCAGAGGTGACTCCTGGGATCCTTCCTGCCTGCGGTTTCCTCTTCTGCTGCTGTGCTGCCAGCTCTGCTCAAGATATTGCTGTTCCACTGGGCCTTGTCCTTTACTTTGTTGGCAAATAAGGTAAATGACCCTTATTCTGGCTACCCATATGCTGCTAACATCATTGGTTTTGTTTCAGCAAACTGCATGAGGACGGTACAGACAGATGCCAAAAAAGAGGGCCCCCATAAGCCCAACAGGCCCTGCTGTGAGTCACCAAAGCGCTGGGGTGAGTGGCAGCCGGCATCTCCTTAGTTATTGAAGAGAGCAGCTGTGTCATGTTCGTTTAGTTTACATCATAATCTAAATCAACCATGAAGGATGAAGATGTATAGAAGGAAAGGGAAAAAAAAAAAACCCTAAAACCACAACAATAAACTGAAGGGATGTGTTTAAACAAACTCCTGTACAAACTGCATCTGGGTTTGGTCCTAACCAAACAGAGTGATTGCAAGGAAAGGGGTGGCTCGGTTGCCAAATCCTTACAAAATGTCTGCATAACCTGAGAGAGGGAGAGGAGCTTTGTCCTCTATACACAGATCTTTGTACTCTTATTCTTTCCTCTTTGCTTCCACATCCTTGTCTTCCTCCTGTGGCCCCGACAATTCATTAGTTCTCACCTTGGACTGGAAGCAGGTCCAGGGAGAACAGGCAAGTTCGTTACAGTTTGGCACATGGAGTGTGTTAATTGTGATACAGCTAAAGGCTGTTACTGCAGATTAAAAAAAGGACTGTGACATCTGTCTCCAAGTCAGGGGCAGCTTTGGCTCAGGCTTTGGCTCCAAGAACTTGCCTGGTCATGAAGAAGTCCATTTTTCACAAAAAATAGCATAAAATGTGAAACTGTTTTATTTCTTGTATGTAAAGGGTTAATTTTTTTCTTTTTTCTTTTTTTTTTTTTTTTTCTCCAGGGGGATGGAGAAAAAAAAGGGGAGGGAAAAAGGGTTAAAAAAGAATGACTCTGGGCTACAAGAATCATTTTGCTTGAGGTCAGGGAGGCTAAGGTGCTCTTACGTCTCTTTCCTCTTTGTGCTTATATGTAGCATAGATGCAGATATTTAGATGCTATGGAATCTGGTTTATATATAGCAATAGCAAATAGACTGAAAAGATTGGGGCATTGTTTCTGTTTTACACAATCCTGTATTTTGAGGATTAGAACTTTTTTAACATGACATCTGTGAGGATTTGGAGCAAACTTTGGGTAGGAGTAGTAGGAAAAATTTACCTAATGAGCTTTAAAATGGGCCTTAAAGACTGTAATAATGAGAGGAGCCTTGGAAAATGGTGAGGATACAGTGAGCAGGCTATAACACTTTGTCTTAGATTCTCTATTTTCTTTCCTAGAAAGAAAGGACAATTTCCTTAGGAACTGCTAGAAAGAAGTCCAGTTGTTTAAAACTGCAGCATTTCCCAGCTCATCACAGCTTGTGGAGACTCCATCAGTTGAGGTGAAAGAGGCCAGAGCAGGGCTGAGGTTCTGCTGGGTGTCCAGGTCATCATGGCAGCATTTAAAGCATAGGTAGCCTCAGTGTTTTTCTCATAGAAACTGAGTTGTAAGGTATATTTTAGATGAACTCCATCTCCTACATGGTATATAGTGGAGACTGAGGAGGAAGAAGTGGCAGCAGAAAGAGGCAGCTTTGAGGAGGTGATGTCTCTGTGGCTTCAGGTGTTAAGCAAACCTGAAGCACTTCTGACTTTGTGAGAAGAGTAATAAAGTAGTGAATGCTCAAATCAGTTGAGCATCCCCTCACAGCTGCCACTGCTGAAAATCAAATGGAGGTCAGCAGCAGCTGCAGGTCTGTGTTGGCTGTCCCCCTGACCAATTTGCCAGAGACTGTGCCAGGAGCCTCCAGAGAAAAGCAGGAGGTTTGTCAGCTTGATTTTTAACATTTTTAGGGGGATGACAACTAGCACAGCATATGTCCTCTGTGGTATGGCACAGAGTGGAGAGGTTCTTAGTGGATATGTACCCGCAGCCTAGGTCTCTTCTGGGTGCAGCATGGATAAATGCCTACAGTATGTCCTACCTTAAGTGCCTGGCAGAGTTTGGATGAGCTAGATGGGTCCTTGTCCCCTCAGAAGGGTTTATTGCTTACAAAAGTTTCTCTGAGAGCTGCCTGCTAGAAACACCTTGCTTCTCTGAGTGCCTAAGGGAGGAAGCATGAGGTACGACAGCTCCCTGGGGCTGGAGTAGCAGAAAACAACAGTGTGCAGGCACAAGTTCAGCTCGTTTCAAAAAGCTCCTTAAAAAAAAAAAAAAAAAAAAATTCCTGCTTTCCTGTGATCCCTACTGGAGGAGATGGGAGATTTTTCTGGTCTTTGGGGTGGGAACTGTAGTGCCAGGTTCCCACAGCAGGTATTGTAGGTCAATGGGCAGCTTGTAGCAAATGTGCAATGGAAAGTTTGGTTACTTTTCATCTCTTGTAAAAAGTTTTCAGATATGGAGACAAAGAATATTTAAGCCAGATACCTCTCACTTTCCAAGCACAATACATACTTTCCCTTCTTTCTTCAAATGCAGTTCCTTTTGCAAATCTCTGTGGAGAACAATACAATAATCAGCTCTTAACATCTAATTATGCCCTTCCCTTTACAACAGAAACTCATATTCTTAAATAACACTTCCTGGCAGCAAAGAGCTCTGTGGCTCACTTTGAAACAGAGGGGGAAACAATGCAACCCAACCCAAATATCTTCAGATCATTAATGTACAGGGAATTGGGTGCAGAATCCTTTCTTAGCCTCATCACTAGATGAAAATAATACTTACCCTTGAGCACTTGGCTGTGTTCTTGTACCGAATGCCGACAATAATCTAATCAGTTAACAATTCTCATTCTGATGATCATTTTCCTGTGAATTGTTTCAAGGGTAGGAAAAAAAGCAAATATAAATAAATGAGACTTTTGCTGGAAAGATGACAGCTGACCAAGAGTCTACTCTTTCGCGCTTGGCTCCTTGTAACAATTCAGATTCTTCTCCCTGCTGGGTGAAATGTCAGCCTGCAGGGCAATAAGCTAAAAAAGACCCTTTACACTGAAATCTTACCCCTGTTTTGCCCAGAGGCATTTCATAGCATAAGCAAAGCACTTGAGGTCTGCAACTACTGGCCTACATGGCAACTTCCCTTTGTCTGTGCTTCAGGAATAGGGTTGGGTTTGGTTTTTTAATACAAAGAATGTTTGGGGTTTTTTTCTTCTTGTGGAGTAAATTTCAGCCCCGAAATGTATGATATGTGCTACATTTGGTGCACTCTCCCCGAGGCAAACCAGGGGATCTGTAAGTGGTACTATTTTTCCTATCAGCCCTGGAGAGTAGTGTGGCAGCCCTGCGTGTTATTAATGGATAAAATCTGAGCAGCAGCCAACCCCAAGGTGAACCCTATGCATTTAAAACATTTCATCAGACAGCTAAGTATTTTTTTTTCCTTCACTACAGCGGATATCTCTACTGCCACCACTCAATAGATCCCGATAGAAGAGAGCAATAGCTGGACTCACTAATGTGAAAATTGATAGTATGAGCTCTCCAATGAAATATAAACAGCTTTGTGTTTCTTAAGTGTCAATATCACGGGGCTGGGCTGAGGAGGTGGTGCAGTGGATTAACCCTGGAATTATCCAGGAGGAGGGGAGAAGCTGGTAAATAGGAAATATTTGTCCAATCAGCCAGGGCTCATTTCTGAAGTGGATAAGATGGGATGCTGTTGACTCCCAGCTGCTGTCAGCTAGCAACCCAGCTACAGTTTACAGCTCCTGTAAACTGTAGTGTTTCCAGAGGCAGGAGGAAGGTCAGACGAGACTTCTTCTCTCCTTTCCCCCTCTCCTTTTGTTCTGAAAAATTGCGTAAAAGAGGGGACAAGGAAATGGTGTGACAATCAGGGCTGCAACTTTGCAGATGCCTTTGCAGATGCACAGACCAGCACGCTGCATTGGGAGCAGCTCCTGGCAACCTGCAACACTGCTGTCAAAACAGTGCTTATTAGAAGAGCAGCTTATTCTGGAGGGAAAACCTGCGACATGCAGAACAAGTATCCTTGCTTAAGGAGAACTGAGACCTTGCATGCTCATTCCCTCTTACAGAAACACTTAGCGTAACCAGAAGGGTCCCTGCAAGGGAAGGCAGGTGGGTTGGCGTTTGGATGTTTCCAGGGGTCAGATTACCTAAACTCTTTCACAGTTATTGTCTCCATCTATGGATAATGAAGGAATGTTACTTTGCATCTTGTGCTCTGGCTGGGGAACTGAAAACAGCCAAGACCATTCCTTTGCTGGCATCAGAGTCACCTCCTGGTCCCCATATGTGAGCTGGACATCGTTAGGTGTGGGTTACAAATAGCCCAGAGCAGTGTTGTTCTTTTGACAAAGAAATGGTTTCCACGGAAACTTTTAAATATACCCAAAATTATGTAAGTTTATATCCAGTATTTCTCCAGAACATTTATATTGATAGGTTGCAGAAACACATTTTTAAAAAGAATTTACTTAAATTTCTTTGGCATTTGTTCTTTTTGAGAAAAACAAGCAATTCTGCATACTGCTTCTCAGTATTTAACTAATAAGATTATTGAGGTAAGTGTGGGCAAATGGGTATGCAATAAACCAAGCTGTGACTGGTAAGGGTTGTGGGGGGGCAAGAGAATAAAAAAAGTACAAAACACACATCACAAAGTCACCGAAAACCTCTTTGTAAATATATATTATATTATGTGCTTTTCATGCCTATGTGGCTGGAGACTTGGACTTCTTATCTTGAGTTTCTCTTCTTCAGCTTGTTTACTGAGTTTTCAATCTGCTTGTTGAGGCTTAAGGACTCTTCTACTTATGAGTCAACCCTGGAACTAAAGCATGTGGTGGAGGATCATACCTAAGTTGAGGGTCCTTAACCCTGAGTGAGCAGACTGAAGATTCAGTAAACAAGCCAAAAAAGACTTAAGATAAGGCGGCTGAGCACCCCTTTGGGAGAAGGGGGGAAAGGGGACTGTCAGCAGGAGGGCATCACTTATCTGCACAGGAATAAATATGTGAGGACGGCACTGCCTCCAAGCACTCTTGAATCAGCAGGTTTTTTATAAGTTAGGTACTTACGGGTATGGGTTTATGCCTATGCAAAACAGCTTTCAGCCAGCCCCAAGTGGTGCATGTGAAAACTTTCCCTGTACAAACCCTTTCCCTCCCTGCACAAGAAAACTTGTGCAGGCTTTAAATTTAATTCTCAGTGCCGTAACTCAGAGCTTTGTTTCTGCTGGAACCCAAGACCTAACTCGGCGCCTCTTCCAGCCCCCAGTTTTCCCCAGTCCTGTTTCAGAACTGCTGCAGGCTTCACAGGTGTACAAGGTTTCCCCAGCCACAACTACAGAACTGGGCAACTGGGATGTTAGTGCATGGCAGAGGTAAGAAAATTATGCACTGTCCTAAAGCGGGAGATCTTGCATCACTCAGATAATTAAGATTGGCCTCGGAAGCAAAGGCTAGAAGTTGGAGTCTAAAGAGACAGCATGTCACTCAGAGCTTCACTGGGGCTGCTCCACATTACAGTCAGAGTTGGTCAAGTCATTCTTTGTTTTGCTTTCTTACCATGTTCAGAATACGCTATTGTTTAAAGATAACAGCATCCTTGTTTAGGGATAACAGCATCCTTGCTGGATTTTTTCCTGTTATTTGATTGAGAATTTGAAATGCCAAATAAAAGTCTACATTTGGAAAACTTTAGGCTGGACTTGGGAAAATTAAGTTGTACCTTTAAGAGAAATACAGAATTCAGATTTATACGAAAGTATATACTGAAGTACATAAAACTCATAAAGTATACCCTTCTACCCAAAAGCATAAGATCGGTTTGAATATAATGAGGTTGTGTAATAAAACAGTAGTTAGCAGAGGAGGATTACTTGTGGTTTTCTCATTTAATGTTTAGATTTCAAGCTTCCATTTTCCTATGTACAGACTAGAGACCTTTAATGCAGTCTGAATTTCATGCAATATCATGACTTCAGAAGCAGAGAAAAACACAAGACATCTAAGAATCATGAAAAAATGGGACTGAGAAACCTTAAATCTGTGCCCATAGATCTGGTCAAGGGAACTCTGCAAAGTCCAAGGACTGACTGTCTGCTTTTGGTCTGCATGAACTTGTTATACGGGGGAACTTCTTACTTTGAGAGGTCTCCTCTCTGTTGGAGGGGTCTGGAATCTCCTTTGCTTGATGAAATATAGAGAGTACCTATGAAAATATTTCAAGTCTATTCTTTATACTTTATCAACAATAATTTTTTTTGTAGAAAATGATTCCCATTTTCTGACCAACTTTGGTGGGAGCTTAGTTTTCTGTTTATTATTAGTGAACAAGTCCAAGAGTTTTGCTGATGTGTTTATTATCAGTGCATCAAGGCTTGATTGATAAAATAAACTAATGTGGTCAAGAGTTGAGCTATTTGAAAAGTTTTTCTGAGTAGCTGAAGCAAAGCTGAAGAGAAAGAGAACCTATGCCAGCTTTCCCCTCTTGGTTGGATGGAAAAAGGCCATCAGACATTCCTCTCCATTCAGAGAGTGATACTGAGAAATCATCCTGGGCATCCAAATAGGAGCAAAGCCAGTATCAGTCTGTGGGGAACGGTGAACACGGTTGAAACCAGTGCTCCTGCGTCGTGGTGACATGCATTGCTACCTCACTTTACTTTGTTTTCCTTCCTTCTCTCAGAGTTTTTCCATGGGCTGGAGCCTTAGGTAGTTATGTGGGTACTCAGCTCTGAAACTGTCATTAGTTGAGAGGGGGGGAAGAAAAAGCATTATAAAAGATAGTTTCATATGAAGGAGGGAAAAACCAAAGGAAAGTAAGGCAGAAAATCCAAGAGAAAACAATGAAGGTGGAAGAACACATATACGTAGCTCATTTAACCTCATGACTGCCATTTCCACCTGGACGATGGCTGTTAAGATATTGACTGGATCACGGAAGAAGAGTAGACATATGATCAGTGAAACATTAATGAAAAATGACATAGTATTTGAAGAAGCTTTAGCTGTGTGGGTTCTGCCGGCTCCTTGGAAGGACGCCTTGCTCTTAGTGACCATGCACTGTCACTGACGTAGAGTGTGTTTTTGTCAGTTAAGCTAATTTTAGGGAAAGGCTGATGCTTTCTGGAGTTGTAAATGCACAAGTGACAAGTCCTCTCCATTTTCCCACTAAGCTTTGTCTGCAAGTGCGAAAAGGACTCCCTGCTTAGCACAGGCTCCCACCCCCAGGAAGAAAAGGAGAAGCTGGCAAAGTATTTTGACCACTGACTTGAAAAGGCTTTGCAAATTGTCACAGGTCCACAAAAGGATCAGTCAAAAGCCAGTGCTTCTCCTCCAGCTAGTAGTGGCAATGCAAACCTAGCAGGAGTGAGTGCCCAAGTGCCCAGAAGTTCACTAGTGTGTGATCTGATTAAATAGAAGTTCCAAGAAAAGGTGACATGTCTTGCCTGGCTTCTCCAAGACCCTAGCCAGGGTCCTTAAATTTGACAGGTTTCATCCTGGTACTGGATAAAAGCAGTGGTGACATTACTTACTGGGAATTCTGATTAATTAACTGCACTCTCTGCACTGGGGAAGGGATGGTTTGGAGCAGCAGGAACATCTTTTAATTTGGTCTCATTTGAGCCTCTCTGAAAACTACGTTTAAGATGGGTAGTGGACTTTAACTGCTCTCTATAAGCAGAGGCAAACTTCATCTGGATTTAAGAAGCCTTTGAATGTAAGGAGGTCTAGTTTTACCCCCTCTGAGTCAGTATCATCCAAGGACTGAGAGGAGGGGTGACGGGCACGCTGTGGAAACTTTTCAAAACATCTCCCTTCCAACAAGTCTGTAAAAACGCTGAGCCGAAAGAGTCGAAGCAACTCACTTGAGACTCATTTTCAGTACGGCTAAAGTTCTGAAACCCAGACTGCAAAATCTCAGGAAGCAGCTGGGTTCCTAATTAAAACAAATCGTTAATAGATTTAGCAGGCCAAATTTATGCTTTTCAATTAAAAATGCTATTGGGCTTGGTATCTACTTGTGTGCATGTAGGTGTGTGTGTGCGCTCATGCGTGCTGGGGATAGGTAGGAGTTAGTGGTGTAATGCGGCAAGGGATTGGGTCAAACCTCTTGTCCACAACATGCGCTAATGGATTCAGAACATCTTGGTAACCAGAGTATAACAACTTCAGAGCAGAAGAGCGCATGTCAAGACAAATGCAGTGTCAAGGACACTTTATGCATTCGTTTCCTGACCACAGACCGTTTGTCCTTCTGCATGAAGGCAGTCAGGCATTTTCCTCACAATAATTTGTTCTCATTTGAAAGCTACAAATGTTTTACAGTCAGCATGATGGGTCCAAGCTATTGATTGACTGGTGGTCACCCAGGAAGAATTTCTTCTTCAATTAGCCCCGCTTTTTTTTAATGTACTGCTGAATTTCACACTTCAGACCAGAGGATGCATTTGCTTCGCTAGAGTAGCTCTTTCACAGACATTTCACTAAAACTGGGGTAAAAGCATTTGTTGTTGTTGTTGTTGTTGTTATTTAAATTATTTTTATAGTATGACAATAATTCTCATTACACCAAATTTGATGAACTGATTTTATTTCCATCTTTTTTCTACTGAGACAAAGATTGCATCTGTATGTTTTTGTCGCAAGAAAGAAAGAAAAAAGCCATGTGTTGCCTCAAAACATTAAGCTGCCGAAAAGTACTTTTGTTGCTACCAAAATGAGGCTAGCATCTCATATAGCTGCTTTTGAACAAGAATAAGCTAAAAACTGCTGTAATTTTGTAAAAGCTAATTTCTCTTTTCAAGTTAAACGGAGGGCTACTTCTATAGATAATTCCTGCTCAAAAAAAAAAAAAAAATCCAATTTTGTGTTTTCAAAATGCTGATGAGAAGGGAAATGTTTCCCTGCAGTGAAATGTGAGGCAATTTTAAAATCAAAAAAACCTTCCAAAAAAAAAAAAAAAAAAAGGGACAGGAGACCGCGTATCTCCCAGAGCCTGTCCTCAGCTGATCACGGGACTTTCACAGTGCCTGACCCCTGCATGGTGTTCAAATGAAAATAGAAGCTCCAGTCCCACCTCCAGTCCTCTGATATTTATTCATTTTTGCTATAAATGGGGAACTTGGGGTTATCGGTTCACTGTAGCAGATTCCAGTGCAAAACTGGGCCCCTCTCTATATACAAACATTTGTAACAGCAAAAGACTCTGTGGGCGCTATGGCTAAATGCAGGCTGGCTGCTCCATCTGCCTAAAGATTTGCTGCAATGCTCATATTTAGTACATTGCTTTGCAAAGTGCTTTCTGAGATATTTTGACAGTAAGCAAACAAAATTCTCTTGTATTTTATTATAATGGGCAGCGCTGACCTGATTTATCGTGCCTACGAAGAGCAGCATGGTGAAGGTGCAGTGTTTTTGCATATTCTGGAAATGTGGCAGTCCCAGAGACGCATTTGGGGTTGTCATGCTGGCAGCTAGAGGGGAGGTGGAAAGGGGAAAAAGCTGGGTAAATTCCATGGTGCTGCATTTAAACCCTGGAAAGCTCATTTAGTCAGAGATTAAGCTCTGGAGCTAAATCTGAAAGTGAGAAAGGAGAGGAAAAGCTATTGAAAACTGAGATTCTACTGCTGACTATGGAGGCCACATGACCCTGACACATAACTTTTACTGAGTTGACTATATCTCACTTCCTTTAAGTGCCTGTCCCTCCTGCTCACTCTCAAGGACTTGGCCAATCTCCTTTTGTAAATAGAACAATGCTTTATATTTCTCTATTACTCTGGAGTGACTATATCAATAATGCAGGAAAGGCATCTGTCCAGCACAATGAGATTATTTTTCTGATTTCAGTTGACAGTTATGGTAATAGTTTGGCAAACAATCTACTCCACCATCAATGACCACAGATTACAGCTGTTTTTAAAAATCTCAGCCACTCCTGGAAACTTAGAAGATTGATTACATGGACGGAAAGAGACAGAAAGATGTGTCAAAAGCTTTTATGGCTGAAACTTTTAACTCTGTCTTCCTCCCTTTTTTCCCCAACTGATTCTGAAAGTCGACGTGCAGTCTCGTAGTTGCCTTACGTGAGTGCAGAACATAATGAGTGGAGCGAGTAAACAAATGATCACGCTGCGAAGGGAACTGAGGAGCTGCTCAGCACCAAAGCCTGCAGAAACCAGGATGGGAGCTAGAAAGATGGGGTGAAGGTGTGGCCCTCCTGACCGGGATGACGGGAGCTGGGGAGGGTGGCCAGGGCTGCTTGCCTTGCCCTGTACATGTCCTGCAGATTCTGCTGCATCTCCTGTGCCTGTTGTCCCTCTGTTTTTGCGGGGGCAGGCTCTGGGTCAGGAGGGTTCCCACTTCCAAGAACCTGGTGGATGGTGATATAGGTGGTGCCTAAGTATTTGCTCTTAAAACTTGAATCTGTTCCCCTTCGCTCGTGGCTTTCTTGAGCTCTCATTGGGCAGCTAACGGACCTGACTGGGAGGCACCTGCATGTTTACAAGAAAATCCCTGAAGAAAAGCATTGTTTCCTTTCATTACACGTATTATTTATCTCACATGAATCAAAACTGGGACCATACAATCAAATACGCACCTTGCAGAGCTTAACACTACATTAAAGGACTTGTAACTACCAATAGCCAGAGCGGAAAACACACAGTTTTGAATATATGTCCCCTTTATGCAAATAACAGGAATAACACCATGAGATCTGTGTGTCTAGCTAGCACTGGGATTTCAGATACCAAATATTCATGGTGAACTGCTCAGGGACAAATTTGCAGAACAAGAATTATCCTCAGAAATTATTCAGCAGATATTTTCAATTTGAGTAACAATGGAGAAGAGAAAATCAGAGGCTGCTTGTGGACAGGGCCATGAACAGGGGGGGGAGGGAAAGGAGGTCAATTCATCAAATAAATTATTCCCTATGAATTATTCACGCAGGTCTAACTTAACTGTTATTCCTACTTTCCCAGCCTCACTACAGGGGTTGACAATAATACAGCTTTGTCAGTTTCTGGACTTTGATATTAGCAGAAATAAAATCTTGGAGTGCAGTTAGGTCCACCTGAGTCAGTCAGGAGGTGAATTTGGTCCAACAAGTTGATTTTTCTCATTGACCATGATTTTGGTATGTTATCAGCCATCACGAACCCAGAAGATGCCGTCAAGAAGGTTAGTCAGAAAAAGCTGACAATTACAGCAGTCTCCTGATATTGCTTTTCCTTCTTAGTTAAAGAGCAAAACCACTCAAAGCAGTAGTGAATATGGGTTAAGAATCCGGCTGTTCAAACTCTCAAAATTCAGGTGGGTTCATCTGTCTTATGAACTCTTCACCCAAGCCCCAATTAGTATTATATTAACCTCCTTAAGTATGGGATTGCTGTGATCTTACAATACTGCAAAATGGTCTATTAGCTACCCCATTTCCTGGCTCTGTCAGACGAAAATGTCTGCAGTAGGTCACCTGAAAGCATTACTCAATTAATTCAGTGAGCTGCAGTGGGTACCCAGGATGTCTACCAAGCACAGGGAACTTAGAGGACTTCTATTACACAACCTCACATTTTTACATTACGAGTGCATGTAAACATGATCTGAGGACTCATGCACCCGGATTCTCAAAAAGAACTAAATCTTGACCTCCTGCTGAAATTGATAAAAATTAGGTACTTAAATCCCATGAAGAAATAGGGCCACAGTATCATCAGTGGCCTTGGATTAAGTCCCAGGCAAATGAGATTATTAATTCTGGATGGTGTGGACACCACATCGCACCATCATATATTCTGTGCATAGTGCAGTTTACAAGCAAGGAATGAGATATTTCAATTTTTAGGGTTCCAGAATATGCAGGGGACTTTTTGGGTGGGCTTGGGGGGAAATTTCATCTTGGTTTTTACACCTATCCGATCATCACATACTTAAAGTTACACACCCCGTTGTTTTGAAAAAGCCCTCTGGGTAACTAGCTGTATTTTTCAGACTCTGACTTTAACTAGCTTTTGAAAACGTAAGTTAAGCTCCCAAGCCAGCGAGGCATTTTGAAGGTTTTACCTGAGGTGCCTATTATATAATTCTGTGACACCACGTAAAACCTACTGCTATTTGTGGAGTCGTGGCATTGCTTCCACTGAATCCTTGCTAAATCAATCCAAAGTGCCATTTCCCATCTCCTTTCCCAATCATGGCTCATTAAGCATCATGCAGAATGTAATCTATTAGCAGTGATCTCCTTGGCTGGTGAGAAAATCAGTTATGAGTCGCTACCTTTTATAAAACAAAAAAAAATAAATAAAAACAACATTATAAGGCCTGCCACTATTAAAGAGATTGAATGCGGGAGGTGTGTATTTATGCCATTGAGCCAACTTAAATGTTCATAAAGACGATGAAACTTCAGTATCCTGAGTCGTTGATTTCGAGCTTCAGGTCAGAGACAGATGACTTCATGCTGAGATTTATTACTAAGAGGCGAAGCTTTGGAGTTTGTGTCAAGGTGGGCTCATCCATCACCGGAAGAATTCTGCCATAATATTCTGCTGTCAGATCCCATCTACCCTTGATCAATCTATCAGTTGGCCTGCTTAGGAAATTGTACATAAACCCAATATAATCTGATTAGACATCCAAAACACAGTCAATGGTTAATCATGCAGGTAAATTGTAGTGTGCTAAATATGACTCCTTTCCCTGTGCATGCACGTTGTGTTAGACGTGGCGGGGGAAAGTCCCCAGCTAGCTGCCTGACTGATGAATTCCTCAGTCCTCTGTGCCTGGGGAATATGTGTTAGTGCTGTGTCCCTGTTAAAAATTCAAATGCTTTTGAAGTCATCTGCTTCTTGTGTGTGTGTGGAGAGGCACTAGAGTTTGTGCTTGTAAAGTCTGGCTGTCAATTTTTAGTATGTTTTGCGGGTGAAAATATTGGTGTTTATCAGCAGGTACAGATGATGGGCTATTTCCAGCCAGTATGGTAATATTATCAACATTTACTGGTGTCTGGTTGTGAACTTTGTGATATAAATACCTGGACTGAGATACGGGAAGGTGGAATAGTTGACTTCACAGGGTCCTTCTGTTTTCTGCAAGTGCGTAAAATCTGTACAAGCAGGGACAATCCTGTCCATTCAATTGATCAATAAATCGTCCCAGATCTGAGAACTCATGAGTTGCCACAACTCTGAGATGAGGATACAGGTGGATGTTGGCCACCAGAAATACGTAAAACAGTCTAAGGGCTTTGGTAACAGCAACACCTCCCATACAAAGTCAGTGGCCCAGGATTATTTGAGAGTAGCTTGCTCTGAACATGAGCCCATCCCACTTACCAGCATGGCTCTTAGAGAGGTGCCATTCACACGGAGGAACTGTTATAATGCAAAACTTGGTGGTTCCCAGGTACTACCAAGCAAGCTCTGTGGTGGTGATGAGTCAAACTTAAACAGGTGGATTTCTGAACCTTAGGTGACTTTGAGTCAAAGAAATTGCTGCTTCACTGGTGAACTTTGCACAATTACTGGGAAGTCCTGAGACTCCCTTGCTATGTCAGAACAGCTCCTCCGAGTAAGACAATCATTTAAATGTCTTCATATTGAGCATGCTTGTGAGTCACTTTGCACAGGAGTATGCACACAGTGAAAGCATAAAATGGTAATTTCCCTCTGATTTTAGTCATGTCACCTCCCCCTTTATTTCCAATGAAAGTCTCAGGTCACACAGTCCAGACCAGATCCTTGTCCGTGCTATGTCAATTTGAGTATTGGGTCATTTCAAGGCATAGCTGAGATTTGGGACTGCTGGGTTGCAATGCTGAGCTTCCACAGGTTAGCAACCGATGCTGAGCTTCAGCATGGCCGAGACATTAAAAGACATGAATTTTCCAAAATGAGGCAGACCAGTGAACTGTGCTGGCAATGTAATTCCATTACTTTCAAAGGAGTTGAGTCTGTTATGGCCAGTCAAGTGGAACAATGTTGTACCTTAAAGAAAAAAGAAGCTGGATTTTTGTTATTGTTATTACAACTATTATTATTATTGTTATTATTCCTTTGGTGTAAGAATACTAAAGAAATGGAGAAGTATGTAGAGCTACATAGCGAACACAAGTCCAAAGGGAAAGAATGTTAGTTGTTGTGGGGTGTAAAATAAACCTGCTCATAGTTGAAAAAGTGGCTGCCAGTGATTCCCAGATAAATTGGTCTGAAATGGAGTTAGGAAACATTTCACCCTCTGCTGCTTTGCCCGTACAGGATGTCCTCCATGCCAAGTGTAATCTTGAAAGTTTCCATTAATTAAGGGTTCAAATCCAAAGAGAAGGCGGCTGAGGTTAAGGTGAGACTTGAAGAGCTACTGAAAGGGACTAGAAGCTCACCCCAAAGCCTTTTGCTTCAAGTGTCTCTGACTTGCCTGTTTGGATAAGGAAAACTATGCAGATTGTCTAGACATGCAGAGACAGTTGGCCACATCCATTAGCTTTATCTGAATTTCCCTCTGAAAGGTGGCATAGACTCAGGACATTGGCAGTATCATGATGAGAGAGACGTTTCTCATCCCTGCCTTCCATTCATTTCCCATCCTGAATTCATGATATGTGGAAGGTCTCATCAAAGAAGATTCAAGGGCAATTATTCAGAGATGGGTTAAGAGAAAGCCTGTGCAGGTACAGGTGATGAAGAAAGAGAAGGTGAAGCTCAGCAGAATTTATAGTAAAAAAGACCGGAATGGCAACACAGTTTATGCTCATGTAACTACATGGTCTTTATGAACTTTATCTGCCTACCTCCAGGAGGACCAGACACTGTGTACCTGCCAGGTACAACACCGGGTTCAGGTTTTTTGTTGGTTTCTTTTTGTTTTTCTCATGAATTATTTCGTATCAGGCTAATGCTGCCCCGTGGCTTCTGGTCAGCTTGGGCAAGACACCAAGCCACCTTCTGCCTACCTGCAAAGGGACACCGAAACACCACAAGGTTTATTGGGCACCAAGTATGCCTGCTTCACAGGGAAGGCATTACCACATGTGGTATTTAGGTAAGAATAAAGAGAAATAGAAATCCAAGGTGGATGGTGAGAAATGCCCCAATAGGCTGCTCTAATCATTAGGCAACACTCTTTTCCTATGGAGGGATCTGTGCTTGGGGGTTGCTGGGATGCGAGGTTCACTAACCCAGCTCTTTCCATCCTACTACACACAGCACGTTGCACAATCCAAGCAACAAAAAAGCCTGAATAGCACGCAGTTAGGGAAAAAAAAAAAAGGCCAATATTTATAATATCCTGAAGCCTGTAAAACACAGAGTTGTTTGAAAATCCAGCAGGAAGGTGCACTGAAGCTTAGCATCTATGTTTCGAAATACAGGAGGGAAGGCACAGAGAGCCAGGGACATTTTCCCTGGAGCCCAGCTCTGAAATGCCAGGCTTTAATGATTTGGAAAGAAACACATTTCAGCACTACCGTGGCACAAAGTACAGCAGAGATGTAGTCAGGAACGTGAGCAGGTCTTTCTCCTAAATACCTAAGGGGATGTTTGTAACCGCTCCGACCCACTCATGTGCCTCCCAAGGGCAAAGTGTTAACAGTGCGGTGGCCTTGTTGGGGTCGGGTGATACCATGTATTACACTACCAAAATTGTACCAAAGCAGCTACGGGGGGATTAGCCAAAGGTATTTGACAGCTGCTGTTAGGTTGAACTTTACTTTTACCACTCTGGGTTGAAAATGAATACCAAGTCGAGCAGTATTGTTACATGAAACCATTACCTCAGTGCTGGGTTACTGACCTGACAGGCCCTCCTTTGTTAGAGATCAAATTATTTGGATTTTTTTGCAATGGCTCCATTAAGCCAGGGTGTTGTGCTTGCTTTTTTAACTGTCTTGCTAATTGTTTATTCCCTCCAGGGCATTGTTTAAAAAATTTCCTTGTACATCTTTAGCCAAAATAAGTACAGTCCATGGTAAATATTGCCTGGGCATGTGATCAATTGATTTTTTTTTTTTTTTACTGTAGTAGATGGTTATCTGCCTCTGGACAGTTTAAAATAGTGCAAGAACCAGGCAGTCTCATGATCAAATGAAGTTCTTGAACTCCAAGGACTTTTGCAATGGCTGGACAGACCTTTCTTTAAAGGAATTTTGATTTCTTCAAGTAGGGCCCATGCCTTTGCAGGTAAACTGATTTATTCTCAAACTGCTACCCCACCCCTGCCAGCATCAGGAAAGAACATGAAGGTTACATTCCAGCAGAAGGACTAGGTAGCTCCAAGACGTGCCTTGCTTGAAAGAATTCATATATATCTTTCCTCTCCCCACCACTCACTTCTGGCTATTTGTTTGGAGGTTTCTCAAGAGACCAGTTGCCTGGAAAATATGATGGATGAACAAATAAGCCGGGATTTTGGGAGTTTTGTTTGGTTGGGTTTTTTTAAGAATTTCTATCTTCTACAGATACTTTTCAAACGTGGGAAAGCATTTGTTCCCTCAGAGTTTAATTCCCTATGAGGGAATGGCAAAAACTGAATGATTGTGTGGTACATACATGGTTTGGATCTGTACCACCTTGCTGTGCCACATGAACTTTCCTTTTTGCGTTATTATGGTGTAATGCAAATAACTCTGAATAGCTCCATGGCCAGTGTGACCAGACTCGGGCACATCTATTACCTGTGCTCACGGAAAGTCAGCACTAGATTTTTCAGTATGTGTTTCCAACACTGACTTATACTGCACTTTACCATTTCTTTAAAAAACCTGCAAAATTATATACTTCTTTATAAATTTGTGAGGGTCGTGTAGAGCAAAGGTGCTAGTGCTGTTCCTTTATCACAGAAAATGAAACTAGTATGTGGGGAAACCATGACCAGTATTATCAAACTAAATATCCTACAGAGGTCAATAGAAACTACAGAGTTTCATCGGTCCTGAAGTCTGACTTTAGGATGCAATAGTACAGAATTAACTACGGATAACTAACTTCAGGTGCAAATTTAGTAGCGGAAGGTGAAAGGACCTTTTGCTTTCTAATTAGCATCAGTCATTGGATCCAGCCCTAGGTATTAAATTTAATCTAAGAGGCTTGCCCAGGATCACAAAGGCAGTAAGAGTACATCACAGCAAGAATTGGCTCGCAGTTCTTGGCCCCGGACATTTCCCCTTCCTCCACCACAACCTTCCCTTTCGTACTTGTATTACTTTTGTCTGTGCAGGTGAATGTCTGGCATCAGTATTTGTGCATATCTGGAGATCACCAAGCCAGTTGGGTTTTGCATTAAAATAAAACAAAACAAAGGAGAACAGTTAACCTTCCCCTACTCCGACACCCCCAATATATGTTCTTTACCTTGCCGTGGCATGCTGAATTCATTTGTTTTTATTAACCAAACTCAGGACCAGTAGGACAGCTAAAAGAGAGGACGCAGTTATCAATAGATAATCATGCTGCTGTGGATTAGAGGCACTTAACTATGTATTGTACCTTTGCTTTCCCAAGGGTATGATTATATCCCTTGGCTAAGCTTTAGATGATGTTAAAAACATACTAAAGCAACTGATATCCCTTCCAACCCCAAAACACATGCTAAAATAGGAGATTAATCTCCTCTGGCAGCTGCTCACCTACCTGGTGGTGAGCCACTTTCATTAGAAGAGGAAGGGCAGGGCTGTGTTATATATACTTGCCGCTAACTATACAAGCATTGGAGGCATAGGACTTCACTGGCTCTGTGCTGTCCCTTGCAGCCTTGCTCATGGGTAATTTTGCCTGTTTATTGAAAAATGCTTAGAGGCAGGAGAGAGAGAAGCACATTGGGAAAGTATGATATGGGATAGCTAAAAACCAAAGTGTCCTGGCCATCCACCAGATTCCACTACAGTCATAAAAATCCATCTTGTAGACATGTTCACATGAGTGTGGTGAAAGGCCTTTGTGAGTGCAATAGATGCAGAAAAGAGATGCAGAACAATCTGATGTTTTCCCCACAGGCAGGGTAGTCAGGAGCTCCTTGATCTCATCTCTGTTTCAACTCCTTCTGCGGCCTTTAGAAGGTCACTTCACCATTTTTTCTCCATCTGGAAAATGGGAATAAAAATAAATCATATGCTTATCTAACTATCTCCTGGGGTTGGTGTGAAGTTGTTCATAAAACACTTTAAACATTGAGCACGCTCTGTAGGGCTTGCCTTTATTATGAACTTCGTAAGTGTGTCCCAGATGAACCACTGCTGATGGGAGGATATTACTCCCACAAATTTTTCTGCCTGTGGAATCTGGCAGTGTAAGGGGACAAGAAGGCAAATGATGAAAATATGGGACAAAAGCAATACTTATGAATATGTTCAGAATAATTCCAGACGATTTAGTTTGCGGGTCTGCCCAACTCATTGCAGTTGTCTTCCTTTCATGCCCTCGTTACATGCCATGACCACCAGCTTCTTCTCCATCTCCCTCACCTGCACATTCCCATTCCCAGAGTCCGTACTGGTACGTTTCCAGTGACAACCGCTCCCCAGGCTGTCTAGCAGCCCTGTAACCTTCCCTACAAGACAGGATGCACAGGACACTGCATGTCCTCCAGTAATGATTGTCTTCTGCACCAGGCAGCTGTTCCTCCAGGCATTTCTAGTGCTCAAAATGGCAACAAAGCCACAAATGCCATGGTCTAAACACAGCTGTTCTCGTTGTGCACTGTCTGTGCTCTTCTTCCACCCCTTGATAACCAGCTGCCTCACAAGTTTGATTCCTACACATTAAGTGTCAGCTTGTGTTGACAATGTGAAGCCTACACTCACTGAGACCAACTAGTCTTCACGTTCGTTTGTCCCATGAGAAGTACTTAAACAGAAAGTGTTGAACATTGCCTTCCTTTATCTTGTTTCTTCTGTGTGTTTTGTATCTTCAAACACTGAAATTTAACTTTTTTTCCCTTTTAATTCAAGCACAGAACTTGGGTCCAAGGATATTACTCCCTGAAGGAAATCATCAATAACAGGCTTTAGGGTTTTGGTTTTTTTTTTTTATTCTTGTTGGTTTTCACCCACCCACCCCCTTTTTCACTTTCATTGGAGAGAACCAAACCTTTTAATACCCAGAATCCTTCTGAACCATCACTAATTGTCCCTATTTTTTAGGAGAGCTTGGCAGGTCTGGTGACATTATAGAAAAAGTCCTCCCTAAAGAGCACTGCCAATTTCAGCTTTAATTCCATCAGTAAACAACTTTGACTGTGTTGGGAAAATTCCATTAATCATTCATGTTCTGTGAAGAATGATACACAAAGGAGCTGTCAAAATCAAGCAGCTACTCTCCATTTGTTTGGTAATTAAGAAACTCCAGGCCATTCTGATGGCGCAGGGATGCAAATTCCAAGCCCAGCTAGAACCACTTGTAATGAAACGATACAGAATCACCTGCACTTAAACTCTAGAGGCCAGACTTTAAAGCACTCTTTCCATTTCTGTACTCTCAGTGGGTGTATTTAAGGTCACTTGCACATCTAAATGCCCTATCAGGTATTTTGATGTCTAAATGATGTCAGCTGCCCTTACAATTATTTGTGGGAATACACAATAATGTGCCGCGGCCTGAGCAAAGAATATGATAAAAAACTGGAATGAAAGAGAAAAAATAAAGTAAAAGCGGGTAAAACCTCAGACTGTGGGATTCGTTCCTGAAGTTTTACTTTAGTCAGATAGCCCAGTTTTCCCAGGACCCAGCCCTCCCCTCTTCCCCCTCAATTTGTCTGCTGCCTTTCCTATCATACAGCATCTGCTCCTTGATAGCCTTACTGATTTCAGTGCTATTTCTTCTGGAGTAATGCCCTATAAAAAGGGAGCTAGGAGAATCTACCTCTCAAAGGTTAAATGTGGTTGGCTTTTGAAATATAGTTAAAGATGACTTCTTTCACAATATTTCTAAACTTTTGGTGTGAAGCCCTTCATTCAGGTTTTAACTGAGGGAGGAGGCACTTACATCATAAAGATATTTCAGGAATATGGCAGAGTGGTCTGGCTAAGTATCTGAAACTAATCTCCACCTTGTTTGAAATGAAAGGCTTTGGAAAGCAAGCCAAATTCTGCCAGGATACTCCTGAAGATAGCTGCAAGGCTCCTCAGTGAATTGTTGGTGGGGGGCCAACCCATGTTCATATGGGAGCCTGCTCCAGGGGACAAGTAAAGCAACACAAAGAACAAAACTTTACTATGCTGGATCTAACTTGCTGATGCCTATTTAGCCACTCTTAGTTTCTACTGGAACTTTATCCTGATAAAGTTATGCTTAGCACGGACTAAGAATGGCAGAGTGGAGAGTTAATAATGTATGGCAACAGACTATAAGTTCACACACAGATTTGCTCCCCACAGTGCTTCCATGTAGACTAAAATGGTAAACATGGATTGCTGAATTTAGCCAACAGTGTTCAGAAAGAAATGGGCTGAACGATGGTCAATCAATTTAATCACAGATGTCCTCTTCTAATCAAACTAGAACTAGAGGTTTACAAATAAAGACTTCGTTAAACCTTCATACTATAGGAAGTTACTTCTGGTTTTGTTGGTTTAAACCAAGCAATATTATTTGGTTTTCTATGTAATAAATAATTATATACAATATTTTATGTGCCATAAATCATGTATTTTTTATTATAGAAATAACTTATTACTACAGATGTAAAAGTATTCTGTGCTACCTAGTGTCTAACTGCTATCTAGACATCTACCTGGAAACTGCAAATCAAGCAATTAAATGCTGTGAAACCCATGCACTTTTAACTGATGATACAAGCTCAACTGAGGCCCTTCAGAAGAAATCTGTGCCTTCAGGGTTAGTAGTACTTCATGCTGCCGACTTGGCTGCCTGAAGCTGAAGGCGATGTATTATTTATGAGATTATTATTAGATCAGTAATGATGATCAGTAATTCACTGGTGGTGCTTGATTCTGGGCAGATGTTCTGGAATCAAAGATGTTTGGAGAGATGCGCGCAATGGCCTAATTTTGATGCTGAGGTCAGTTTGCCTTGCAGACTTTCCAAGCAGTCTCACCAGGCTGACCTAGTGGTTGTGATGGAATCCCCTAGGAATTGCCCTGGGACCCTCACTCTCCTGCCCCGCTGCTCTCCTCTCCCCACTCCCAGGGTGCTCCATCTAAATGTCACCTGGAAAGTTCCCAGCCAGGGGGAAAGTCTCCTCCCAGGTGGGATTGGACACTAGTGAAAGCCTGTAGTTCTTTTTTTAACAGAAAGATTTAATAATCCCACTCATTTGTTATGAACACAGTACCAGAAACACGACCCCTTTCTGACATTTAAATGTGACCTTTCCTTAAAACCACAATGTACTCCGTTGCTTACATGATACTGGCTTTGACGTTCTTAACCCATTTATATCAGACCAGTGCAGCTGGAGAGAACCCAATGACGTAACAAACAACATTTTAAGAGGTTTTGATATTTTTTCTCTAAAATTTGGGCCTCATCTCTGTTCTCTGGGGTCCTCGTAGGCACTTCTTTGGCTCTTTCAACAAGGACTGTAAAACTCCCAACATTTTGGAACAATGCATGGTCATTCAGGCTCATCAGCTAACTGGGTATTTCTTCTTTCTTGTCCTAATATTGATTTCTCAGAAAATCATTCTGAAACCATGAGTTGGATGTTAGGGGTGGAAAAAGAAGATAACTAGCTGATTAGTTCTTAATCTAAATTAGAAAATCAATCAATCAATCAATCAATCAATAAGCATGTGCTTCCATTAATGGGCCTTATTTATTTAGGACTAATTAGGGTGGTGTTTTCCAATTATACATCATGCCTGCAAACAGGTTAGAAATGCATGCTTCTTATCCGCTACCAGGGAACTGTAGCAAGTTACCACGTGTCCGCTGAGCTGCAGTGCTTTCCTGCAAGTGCATTCTTCTGCCTGGGGCATATGCAAAGTAATACATTTCACTTTGCCCTCTTTCATGGCAGGCTGAGCTATACCATATAAGCTAGCCTTTGCTTCCAGGTAAAAGCATTCCCAGGGATGGTTACTGCCGCTTAGCTGACTCATGGTAATTTGTTGAACTGTTGTGCTTGGATCATCTCTACTGTTTTTTTTAATGAAAGCTGAGTTTTTTTCATGCCCCTCATTCTCTGAAGCTGCTACTTTGGATAAAAATGCCATCCATCATGAAACTAGTGACACAACCACAAAAGTGGGCAAAACTGCTCTTCTGCACACTCTCGTAGCTTATGGAAGGCATTTAATAAATTCCTTAATATCAGATGGTTTTAATCTACATGACTGGTAATTGACATCGCTACTTGGCATACATTCATCCTGCATCTCATCTCTCTCTCTCCTATGTATATCACATCATATCTTAATTAGAAAAGTGAGTAGGTCTGCCTTGAAATACACTACGAACTTGTCTCTTGAGGAAAAAAGCAAAGTCCTGTTTCATACTCCATTTCTTTTGACTGCAGAGGAAAGATCAGAAGTTATAGCGCGTACCACATAGCCATGAATTTTTCTACCCAGTGATGCTGAATGTTCATTCAAGAAAGAATGATCACCCTTTTAATACCTGACTAGCAACTTGTTGAAATGACTGAGGAGCCGAGGTTTTGTTATACTCCAGCAAGTCTGGAACTGCATTTGGAGGATGAGTCAGCCGAGCTGTCCAACGCGGAGAATCAGATGAAATCAGGCATGGGTTCACAGCCTGAGACCTAAACCCTGGGAAATTACAGGCCCACAGAGGGACCTCAGCATAGCAACATGGCAAAAATAAAAAATTCCAAACCAAAAATAAAACCTCTTCTTCCTGCTGAACAGGTCTTCAGCACTTTTCCTTCTCAAGAAAAACCTTAACTCTTCTGACCACAGCCCTACAGAAAAAGGGTGGCCTTCATTAAAAACATACGACACGTCCACAGATTTAGGACCCGCTTTTCAGAAGCATCTTTAGCCAGACTTTTATTTACCAACCCTAAAGACAAAATCATTACAGCTGATTAGACTCCATACACTTCCATACACCCAAATATATGGAAATGCAAATGCTAACAGTCAGTCTAGGACCTTGAGTGGCAGCCAGAATTTCAACAGGAATAAAGCTGAAGAAAAGCATCGGTCAGACTGAGTAAGGATTAGTGAATTTGTCCTTAAAGGACAGCTGTAACCTTGAGTAGCCATCCTCAAGGAGGGTAATCTGGGAGGAGATCGTTGTCTAGCTCTGGCATTCAGGGGTTGCTTCCTCTATCTTGGCTCACGTTAGCAGAACCTGGATGGTCTCAGAGCAATCAAGCAATTTCCAGGGATTGCTCGGTTGCCTCTGCAGAGGGCCCACATAAAGACTTCTGCATCACCCAACTTCTATTTAGATGGCCTACATGGTTGTAAATAGCCGTGTGCTGGCATTGCACACAGCAATGGATTTCACTTAGTGAAGGCAAAACCAGTCCCTTAAAGCTGCACAGCTGCTAGTAGGTATGATAATCTCATTCAGAGCACTCCTCCCTTGGTCTCCCTTCCACTGCTCCTGCCTTTCCTTAGGCATGCAGAAAACCCTGTGATTTTTTTATTTTATTTTTTTTAATGCCCTGTTTTCAGTAGGGCACCTTAAAGGTCAAGTAAGACATTTGATATATTTTAACGCAGGCAGCTTTGGAGATGAACAGATTTGACATATTTAAATAAAACATCCTAATAGCATGTTCTGGCCTTGAAGGCCTCAGGCAGCATACATTGTATTTGTTAGACACTATGGCTTAATTACTCTCATAAATGAATTATACCCATTTCAATTTAAAACCATAAGTGTTGCATTTGAACTAGGGTCAAATTAAACTTTCTGTCAATTATGCAGATTACTTAAGCAATTATGTAAATTGTTAATAAATTCTTAAATGGAGGGGAATTTTTTTCTTGCAAAAATATATATTTTATGCATTGCTAAGCTTAAACACTTTCAGAGGACAAAAGTGTGGGAGAAAAAGTGTGGCTTTAAATAACTATCTTGGGATTTGCTGCACTGACTATCTCCACCTTATACACCAGTGTGTAAGGGTCATCTGCTCTCGAGCTGAATCAGAAGGGGGCCACTGAATTAACGCTAGGTGATGGTTTTCCTTTCTCCCGTTGTATGAGAAATGCCACTGGGCTTAAGGCAGGATGCTATGGTGGTGACAACCAGTACTGTCACAGGTTGTTACACAGTCTTAGGGATGTCAGGGTAAGCTCCCCCTCTGTCCCATACTTTGTAATGCATTTCCATAGATAGAAAGCTTTTGGAAGTAGTAACTATGCTTTCCTTTTGATTTCCATTTGCTTTACTGTTTGAGGACTGTCTCCTTCCGTGAGAAAGAAGCAGGAGCTTTGCTATTGATTTAAGTATATGCTGGTTAGAGTCAAGAACAATGAAAATAATAAGAAGTAATAATCAAAGTAAAAACATTCCCTTCTCTGGACTTGTATCTTCTTCCGTACTCCAACCACTGAAAGCAAAATCCTAATCTTGCTTCCATGAGGAAGAGGGTGGAATTACACAGTTATGACCAAGGAACGATCCTGCAGAATTTAGGCCACTGCTCGCCGGATCTGTTTTGATGCAATTACGCTGAGTTTATTTTGGTGCAAGAGTGATTGGAGTTTTCAGGGTCCAATTTTAGTCCTGTCATTAGGAGGCTCAACTCTCCCAAGACCTGCTAGTCCTCTCACATACACCAGTTTTATGCTAGTGTAACTCTATTGACTTAATTAGAATTACTCCCTGCAATGAGAAGAGAATCAGGTCCATTAACTTCAATGGGAACTTTCATTAGGACTCAGTTCAGTCTCCAGGGACTTCTAAATGAATTAAAGCTACATCCATTTTGTGCCCCCACAGAATACCACAAAGGTGCAAGTTACATTTCTGTGTCGCCTCCACCCATTTTACGCTGACTTGCACGTTGCTGTTATTGAATCCTGCTGATTTGTGTTCCTCCCAGCCCAATATTTGCTTGTCAAAAAACCACAGAGGTTTCCAAGTTTCTACAAAGACATGTCTGTGATTTATCTGAGCCTGGCACTCGATTCACAGCTAGTCTTGTTTCTACCATGATGCAAGTTGTTCCAGTGCCGGGTGGAGCGAGAACTGGAAATCCCACCAGAAAAAACAGGAAAGCAGACCAGTGGTTGGGTCTAGGAGTTCAGGAGCTTTTGCATCTCAGCTTTGGCAAGGGCGGTGTTCAAACCCAGAACTTGGGCGTTCCCAACTTGGCCCGTGACTAATTGAAATCCTAATAAAGAAAAGGCCTCTGCCCTCAATCCTCCGGGCCACTTACTTTGTGCAAATTAACATTTTAACATCAGTTATAAAATGTGCTACATCTCTGGGAGGTGGGTGGAGGGGGGCATGAGGGGGGGAAGCATCTAATGCAATGAAATATGCATATCAAAGCCTAAAAAGAAATGGGAAAATTCAATGAATGCTAAATTATGGATCTACAGAGGGCCGTCTTTGTTAAAATCTACACGGCAGTATCTTTAAACTCCAGAGTATTAACCAAAGACATGGGGGCAAACGTACCTGGCAACCCTTTACTTTTTATTCTTTGTGACAGAGAGAAAATACTTTATAAAATATTAGATGAAAGGGCCCTTTCAAAGCTACTTTGCTTTTATGGTGCCTTTTTCTCGAGCTGTTCTGCATACTTAAAAGTCAGAGCCACCTTGAGTGGATTACATTTTTTTTTTAAAGTGCATTATAGCTTTTTCGCAGCAGCCGACGTAACAGCCACCCGACCTGCGTTCCCAATGCCTTGTTGTCATCATGATAAGCATTTACTGTGATAGGAAGGCAAAGAGAATCAACCTTTTTAAACACACACAAAACCCTCGTTGCTTTGTTGAAGCAAGCGGCAGCCCCAGCTCACAGGGATACACAGGGGCTGTAGACAGAAAGCTATTTAGAGCATTGAAAACAGGCTTATTACCCTGCTATTTTTTTGTGCACAGGATTTTTTTTCCCTCCCTCTCTCTCTCTCTCTCCCTCTCTCTCCCTTTTTTTTCCGTGACATTAGAGAGTCCGAAGTGACATACATTTTTTATAGCTTCATAAAGTCGTCTCCTGACCGGGTCACCCTTCTCATAACTAGGGAGCAGAACGCTTGAAAAAAGCCATTCATCAACGTGAAAGGAGCCGCTGTCTACTGGCTCCAATATGCACACAGTCTGGCAAGATTCAGCTCAGTGCAAATGCTAAGTTACTCCTTTGCTAATGCCAAATGACCCGCTCACTTCTATTAGCACACAGAAGGGGACAAGAAGGGCATGGCTGCTGTCCGTGTCTGCATAAATGCCTCTCAAGATGCAGACCGGGATCAACACTTCTTGCTAAATGTACTGAACACATAAAAAAATTAGTTTCATATTTATACTAATTAAATATTCAATTAAACAAAGATAAAATTATGGGAAGAAAATTTGTTCTTGCCTAATGGGCTATGTCCCGTTTATTACTTTTCCACACATATACCATTAAAATCTCTGCAAAGGGATGCAGGATTGTTACTCCTGGTTTATGTCTTCCCCTTGCTCCCCCACAGCTCTTTGTTCTGATGCGAGCCCGTAGGACGGAGTAGGTAAAATCAGACAGAGGGACAAAAATCAGACAGCTGCGGGAAAGCTCCCAAGTTAAAGACCGCTCTGCGAAATACAGACATTTACAAAGGGCTTGCATGCGGGAATATACCAATACATGGGGAAAAGGGAATGATTATCCTGGATAAGGCCTCTCTTTGCTATTAATGATGACCAAGACCAGATGCCTTCAAGGAACACCCTGGAGACCCTCTAGTGGGCATCTCTGGGATGACCTGCCAAGAGAAGAAGTTTCTTCCTGACCCTAAATAATTAGAGTTTAGACTTCTGCCAGGAAGCCCCAGGGTTTACCCCAACCCCTTGAAAAAAGTATGTTAGAGATGTTCAAAATGAACAGTAGTTTTTGTCGTTATCAAAATAAATGTCAAATGGCTTTTTAAATCTTGCTTTTGCCTCCAGAGAGACCTCGCAGTAATGAATCTCATAGGTTAATAAGTCACTGGGTTAAAAACCACCAAAACCAACACCAAGGAAACTGTTTACTTTGTCAAATTTAAATGCACTTCATTGTTCTTGTGTTATAGGAAGAATGATAAATCATTCCTTGATTTAACTTCTTTATGCTATTCATTATTTTGTAAAACATTTTCACTCTTCTTCTTTCTGACTCATCTTCTCCCAATGCTAAAGGGTCCTCATGGTTTTAATTTGTGATTTTAAGAAAGTATTTCACCACCTCTTTTCATTTTTGTGACATTTCTATGAACTCCTGTATCTATTTTGTATACTTTTTGCAGATGAAATGATCATAAACTGCTTATTCACACAGTGAAGTGGTACCACTTATCACATTAGTTCCAAATGTTGTTTTATTTCGTCTTCTGCTGTTTTCACTGTCGCTATACATTTAACCATGGGTTTATTCACCTTTCCCTAATACCCACAACTTTTCTATTTTTTTTTTTTCCCCTTGAAAGACTATATATACCAGGGAACTTCTGGAAGTTGTAGGTCCATGTAATCAGAGCTATGTGCTTATATGGGATTTCCCTTTTACAAAACCTAAAGGCTTACAACAGCTGCGATCTTGTTTTGCTTTTGAGAGCAGAATGCTTTTGCAGAATGAATGCAATGAAGCTCTTTACCTAGGGAAACCTGAGTTCACCATAAAATTTCATTTGTGCAAATAGTTCGTTGAGTACTTTTCTCATTATTAGCCAGAACTAATTGTC
The DNA here is from genome assembly GCA_013389945.1 of Fregata magnificens. Taxonomy (NCBI): domain Eukaryota; kingdom Metazoa; phylum Chordata; class Aves; order Suliformes; family Fregatidae; genus Fregata; species Fregata magnificens. The sequence goes on from WAAD01037374.1 coordinate 461,600, forward strand.
TTCATCTTTCTCCTGAACAGGGCACTAACTTTTAAAATAATGTTTATCAGAAAACAGTTTTCTCAGAAACAGATTGGGAGTGTATTGGCAGCAAGTCGGTCCAGAAGAAAATTAAAGTGCATTGTTAGCACTTCCCGGATAATGTTCTTTCCAGAATCCGCCTAAGCAGATCTCAGATATTGAGTGGAGGAGGCAGGCTAGTCGAAAGAAACTCTAAAGCATTTTTTCTGAGGCAGTCATCATGGTGTTTCATGTGGGCCTTACAGGAACTGTCAGTCAGAAGTAGCTTCCCAAACTGAACGGATGCATATAACATTGCAATAAGTCTACGCTATGAAATTCAGAGATCCAGCCAGAGGGAAAAAAAAAAAAATCAACCTTTCATCTCCCAAGTTTTGGGTCAAAAGTCCCAATGGAAAATTTGGAAGGCCTTATTAACCCTTCTTCTTTTGTTGTTGCTGTTTAGGAACCTTCTGCAATGAATAGTACTTCTTTATTTCAAAAGGTGTTTTCCAGTTAGATACATGAAGGTCAAAGAAAGGCAAAAAATGTGGGGGAAGTTCAAGTACGGAGTCAGTGGCTAAACCCAAACTGATGACCCCCTTCCTTAACGCAGGTACGCTTCTGCCTGCTTTAAGCTGCCTGTGCAGGAAATAGAGAATAACACCCATGAAGATACTTGGGTGTCACGGCAGTCTGGCTGTAATTGCCAATTATAAAGGGAGACGGTGAGGCTGCAATATTGATTGAGTTTTTGGAAGAGAAACTAAAGTAAACATAGTACATTCTGCAAGCATCATATCTTCATTGTGCCAAGTTAGATAAAACACGGCCAGAGGATTTGTGCTATAGAAGAAGTTTGTCAAATGCTCCCCTTGACAACTGAAAGTCTTTCCCAAAATGGTGTCTCTAGAGGGCTTGCTTCTTTTCCGTACCGTTTGCCGTGAAGCAACAAGCTCACAAAGAGAAAACAAAACAAAACAAAAAAAGTCCTGGTTGGTTCTGAAACAGAGATTCTCTGTAAAATCCCAAATGGTTTCCAACTGGTTTAGATTCAAAGTATTTCCAAGTATATGTGAAATTTAAAGCACAGAAACAATTGGACAGTACAAATGGATGGAGTTTAAGCATCCCTTGTTGCTTTTCTGCCATCATCCTAGTGAATGCAGTGTGACAGTGAAACTATGAAGACAGACACTACCAGGCTTTAGCAAAGGTCAAATGTCTGCTTGGATCAGCTAGGTTAAAATTCACCTGCAGGCTGCCTATGCCGTTCCTATCCTATAGCGGTTCCAGATGACTCCCTGTCTTTTTCTGGGCACATCAAAATCACACCAGGAATCAGCAGGCAAGAGAGGCTCTCAGTCCCTCAATCTAATCTTAAAATACAAAGCATAAAGAAGAGTTATCTGTGAAGCAGAAGGGAGTTTGGGGTTTCATGTTCACTGCTGAGGAAATCTTCAGAAGTTTAAAAAAAGTCAGTTTCCAAAAGCAATGAAAATGTGTTTTCTTTTGTTAGTCCCCATGTTTTCTTTGCTGGATTTTTTTTGAGGATGTGTTTCCTTGTGAGATTTGCTAAACAGTCTAGTTACAACCAGTTTCATATTCACAATTTCCTTTGGTTTCACTGTGGCTTATATATGAATTTGTGGGCAGAACTGGATGGCTGTGTAATTTATAGAGAAGGTCAATACTAGATTTGTGTGAATAATTGATTTTTAAGCTTGTTTGTGATTTTTTTTAAAATAGACTGTTTAGAGTCCAGCTGAAAAAGAGCCTTTGTTAAAGTCCTGAATGCCTCAGTGAGTCAAAGAAAAAAACAATCCACATTGAAATATTTTATTCTTGGGAAGTCTTAATTTTAATCAACTTAAAGTGTACTGAGAAGACAGCAATTCAAGTTGAAAAAGAAAATTAACAAAACATTTGAGTTTTGCTTAGACTTCTTCAAAAGAAACAATTTGGTCAGTTTGACTTTTTCTCTTCTTTGCTCTTAAACCAAAAAGGCAATTTGAAAGAAGCTTTTACAACCAAAATATTTGTCTAGCTGTAACTATTGCTGAAAATGACTGCCAAGTGTGAAGAAATTGAGTTTTGTCTTATCTGTAATTTCTGTTATTCTTAAAGTCTTTGTTTTTGTCTATCAGATCTCGAGCTCTTAATTTAAATGTCAAAATATATAGAAATTAAAAGTAAGCTGAAAGAAAACATTGATTGGGTTCTGAGCAACCTCCAGTACACCAAAGGGGACGATTTTTGTTTGGTTTAATACAACCCTAGTTTTCCAAGATTAACTGAAACTCTGTTAACAAGCAAAAAAACACCCTTGCAAGTAGAAAAAGAAGTAGCATTATTTGCAAATAACCCTTTTTCTCCCAATCTGAGGTCTATTCTCTTTTCAGAGTACACTGAAATATTCCCATTGACTTCAGGTTTCTATCCCCCATGTCCCACCCAGGTTCTGATATAATCATCTCCAGCCTCTATATAATTTTCCAGCCACGTTCTCCCGACAGCTTTCACGTCTCTCAAGCATAGAGTACTGCACCCTTCTATTTCTTTTAAAAGCTTTGCCCCAATCTCTTGTTTCCATTCTTTTGCAGCCTGCTACTTTTCTCTCTTTCCCTGACACATTGTCCTATCTTCTTCCTCCCTATCACATCTTGCTGTTGGATCACTTCATACTGCATCCCATTTGCATACTGAATACCAGCAGAGACAAGGTACCAATGTCGTGGGACATGACCCGCAACATTTAGATTGAGACGCACATTTTTGGATCACTCACCCTAATCCCAATTGAGATGAAATGCATCTGAGCCACAACTTTGGCAGATGGCTCACAAATCAGGTGTTTGCAAAATCCCCCCCAAAAGTGGGAAGCATTTGTGTATGCTTTGTAAACTCCACCACCCCCCTGGTGACAAAGAGCCTGGTCCTCTCCTTGGGCACCCAGGCAGGGCTTAGTTTTCAGGGGATTTTCCAAAAAAACGCACATGCTATTTTCTGTCTAAACCAGCTTGATTTCTTTTGGAAAGGATTTTACAGGGCCTTTTGGGGAGCCGGATTTTTTGTGGGTTTTTTTTTTTTCTTTTCTTTTCTTTTTCCTATTTATTTTTTGGAGCTCACCTAAACCTCTTGCTCAGTCTCCTGTAGATAATTAGCTTGAATGCCATTTCCATCCGTTGTGCTAATGTGAAATCAGACAATGTCAGGAACTGGTAGAATGGGTTTTGAAATGAGATTGCTTACTTTGTGGGTGTGCAGAGGGGATTTTTTTTTTTTTCCAGGACTTGGGAAACCACTGGGGAGATTGCTTCAGATATCTTTTCACTTGCTTTTATTAACTACATTGCACAAAATCTGCATCAAGAGCGATACACAAACGGCTGTCAGAGGGGAAAAAAAACCCCCGCTCGCTCCCTTCACTCGAAGCAAACATCAGCAAGAGGGTTACAAAGGGTAGTTATGAATCATTTGGAAACCCTTGTTTTGTAACCCTCTTTTAATAGTTGCTTGTCCCCTGACGGTTGCTGCCTGCCCTCTTCCTGGTGGTATATGTATCAGGCAGAGATGTGTTAATCAGCTTTATGAAGTTTGACCGTAGCAAGCCTCCTGCCTATACTCAGTCAATCAGCATTTGGCCTGATGGTGCAGTTCTCCTCTTCGCTGTTCCACTGGTTGAGCTCATTGTTTGAATATCCTTGGTGGAGTCACCCGGGAAGGGATTCTGCACGAGGTCAGGGTGCCTCTGTTTCATCCTTCTCGTAAAGTTTGAATGAAGCTCAGCTGAATGACGCTTCTTAAATAAAGTGGCTGTTATTTTTTTTCTGATTTGCCTCCAGATTCCCGGGAACAAGGGGCTTAAGTTTTGCCCAGTGTTGTAAGTCGGGATGAACAGCAAGAGAGTTGCAGATTTACACAGGCATAAAACGAGTGGAAGTGAAACCAGTCTCCAGTTCTTTTATCCTGAACACAATGCCCTTTTGCCTTTTCTCTGCCTTCCACTGAAAAGAAAGATCCCTACACCCACCACCACATTGCTTTCCTACCACCTCATTACTCTTCTCTGAATGCTTCTTGCTTTACCATTTCAATGGGGAATGGGTCCGAAACATTTACAACAGCCCTCTTGTCTCCAAGGGAGGAGAGGAACCCTGCAAGGTGCTGGGTGAGCTCACCAGCCCTCCGAGCCCTCCCATTTCCTAGGGAATGTGCTTAATATCTTCTAGGCTGAACCCCGTCCTTGAGCTGTGATCCTACAGTGACACGTGTGGATCTCTGCCCCTACACTTGTTTGAAGCCCTGTACCAGAGCGTGTCAGTGCCTGTCCCCTGCCCGTATCAAGGCTGCAGACATCCAGCAAGTGTAAACCAATCTTCACAGGCGCTCGATGCGCGCACAGTGATTTGTTAAATTTCTACGTATGACACCTCCTTCCCCCCGCACCCCTCCCCACATCTCCTCTCAGCATAGTTGAACTTTAAAGGGCCCAGGAGAAAAAAGAAATAAGACTTTAAATAATTTATTTTGGAGAAACAGTCAGTGAAGAGGAACAAATAATGTTTCACTAAAAGAAGCGGGACCTTTGACACTCCCCTTTTCGCTCGGGTACCTGAAGGCCTAGCCGGATTACATTAGTGAAATTTTCATTTGATGGCATTTTAATATTCTGCCTTGATGACTTTTTAGCAACATTTACTTTCAGAGGTCTTGAGTGCTCCCTCGGAGGAAATGAAACATGTCAAAGCCCATTACAAAAATCAAAATTTAAATACCTCGGCCACGTTGGGGCTCACACACAATCCCATCAGCGCTTAAACTGCAGCTCACAACTACTCATTCACTTGCTCAGTTGGTAATGAGTACATTTGATGAAGCATTCTGGGGTCATGGAACATACGTTAGTGATCTAAACTTAACCCATTGATTGCTTATACACAGAGGACTGGGGGAGGGGGTATTTTATTGAAATGTAATGTTAGAATAATTTCCACCAGTGCTGAAATAACTTTTTTTTCTTTTTGTTTTTTAACAATTGCTTTGATGAATTGGAATGTTAATAAGCATGATGGGAGGGCTTTGTTTAAGGTGGGGAGGAAGGAGCCAGGCTGGGAATACGGAGCAGTTAGCTGAGCTCTTCAGCCACTGAAAGGCAAGTACAAGTCAATACCGGAGCTCTCTCCTTATGAAATCTGCATTTGGGCTTCGTTGGAAATCTTCCTTGTTCTATAACCTACCTTCTTTTCTTACTGGTGCTGCTATATTGATTGGTGTGGTAGAGGCAAATGGAGATATCCAGTGCAGGATAGTAAGATGGTAGCAAGAAAGTGCTACATTCTAAATATCATAGCTAAACTTCAGCAATAAAATGTTTATAAAATATCTGCACTGTATAAATCAATCCATACATCTACTGCATTTGGTTCTGGTGTAGAGGTTGTATTTTTTTCTGGACAATTCCACTTTTCTCCTTATTTTTAAAGATACGTAGCACAAATGGCTACAAATGTCTGTCCTTCCCTTCTTTCTCCTCCCCTTTCCCCCCAAAATGAGAAACATTTTTCTGCAGTATGTTAACGTAGCCCACGAGATAACCATGATATCAATGTGCCAGTGTAAGACTTTTTGCTCTCATCTTGAGCGTATGACATATAATCAGCAGCTCAGCAGTGGTTCCAAGAGTCATCCCAGCCAATGCTTTTCCATGCCCAAAGAAGGCTGGCTCCAAACTGCTCTTTGGCACCCTAGTGCAATCAGCAGAAGTCTGCTTGGTTCATCCAGCAATTGGTGTCCTTTCAGTCAGACAGCTTTTCTCCTTCCTCTTCCTTTTAATTGCAGCGGTAAAACCACCATTCAGAGAGCAAATGTGATGCAGAACCCAAGAGTTCATTAGGATTCTCTTATGCAGGAAAGGCCAGATACCACAACATCGTCAGAGACAGCTTCGCATCCATGAAAGCCACTTTCTTCCAGCCAAAGACTTGTGATTCAGAGCTCACGTTTCAGCACTAAATTTAGTCCTCTTCTGTTCTCATTTTAAATTTGTCTCTGGAGCAGTCCTGACAAGATGTGCTACCAATAATTTTGAGGAGTTCAGTCTTTGGCACTGGGGTTACAGGATGGACAAAAATTGTCTTAATTGAGTAATTTGTTGAAATAACCATTAGCAAGCTGCAAATTGCTCCAAGTTAAGGTGAGCTAAAAATCTAAAATCTGGGGAATTTTGCAAATACTCTTAGCAAAATTTGGACCCGCACCGAAGTTCACAAAGGACAATCACCTTTAAAGTTGATTTCACATGTGAGTGATAAGATGCCAAACAACCCTTGAAGATGAAGGAATGATCAAACTTTGGAAAACAGCTTGGATCTCACCTGAATATCAATGACCCTTTGAGCTGATGGGAGACTTTCTCCCTCACACACAATTAGATAGAGATTAGGCTGAGCTGGAAATTCCCAAAGGCGAAATACAATAAAAACATTGTACATGGGGAAGGTTGTAACCCTTTCTTTTGTTGATGAAAGAGTAGCATAGCTCTAAGGATTCATAACATTAAACAGTTGTAGGTATTGTGAGGAGACCACTATTAAATTGAATCAGGCCCTACCACTATTTTGTTGTGGGCTTTTATTGCTAGGAGGAACGCAGAATGCAGGAAGCATCTTGAGTGTAAAAGCTCTTTCTGGAATTATGAAGGACAAGTGGTTCACTGCAATTTACACATGCTATAAATGTTGTCAAAAGTCCAGTTGCAGCCTCTTACCAATTACTCTGCATTGCACTAACCATGAGATGAGGACGGTAAAATGCTGGTTGTTATAAACAAACTTTAGGAGTTCCCATTATTCCATTTTGGCTTCTCTTAGGATATGACACAATTCATTGTGGGCAATCTAACTGTAAATGATTTTGAACTTTTTTTTTTAGTCATCTTCTGGAAATGCATTTGCAATCAATTTTTACGAGTAAGAATAGTTAGCAGGAGCCAGTTTTAACCACATATATTTAGATGATGTCAAATAGCAAGGCAGGCAGTTAGCAAACTGGGGGAATTCTTCAGTGAATTTGTGTAATGAATAATTTTGACATTCTGTGAAGAGAAAAAGGAAGCAAATTTGCAGAACTTGTTACAGATTTTTCGCTCAGCTCTGTTAGCAACTAAGCAAAATCAATACAATATGAATGAGGGGTGCTGAAATCAGGTAAACAAGATAAATATAAGCAGACTTCTGCAATTCTTATTCTTGGTGAGCAGCATTGAACTTTTTGCTTTTGCAGAATTTGTCAGTATCTCCATTAAAGAAACAGGGAGCAGAAATCGATCCGCGAGAGCTGTCCTCATCACATAGTAAGAATGCAAAGCAAAGGACCTCATGTGCACTCCAGACTTTGATGTCTTCATGCTGAAACCCGTAGAAAACAGCAGCCAAGCAATTTGACTGTTATATGATAGATAGTCACTCTGAGACAACATCACCATTGAAAAGCAGCCTGGTTGCGTTTGCCCTGGTTCTGCCAATCCGACTCGAGACCTGCCTATGAATTTGTTGACCCATTTCTCCCTCGTTCTGGTGCCCGCCCTGCACACCACGTATGCTATAAATCCATCGTGCGGTATGCTGCACTGCTCTTCTGTAACATGAATTTATGCTAATGGCTGTCTGCATATGCTTATATCACATATCTATATTAAACTTAATAGTCTGTTACATTGCTTCTTAACCCTGTGTCCACACATGATTAACTTTTCTGATTTCTTTCAAAACCGTTATTAACACAGTGTAGCATTTCACTCAACATGTCACTAACTTTCCCTGCCTGATGCGGGAGTTGGGGTAATTATGCAGCCCTATAGCTCCTCCAAGTAACACTATACACAAAGAGTTATGAGTTTATTCAGAGATTTGGGGATCTGTATGGATGTGTGTTTGTGTATACTTGCTTTTGTTCAAAGAAAATTAGTGGCAAAGGATGATCCTTCAAAGACTGTTTTTTCAGTTAAATGATTCTTAACTAAGTTCAGCACTTTTGGGCCCAGATGTCAAATTTAGAGGAATGACCATCAGCATGCTTGCATTTGTAGTGATATGCGTGAAAGTCACTTGAAAGTCAAAGCTGGGGTTTAAAGAATAGTTCAGATGATATGGCACTCATTTGCAAAATTTTCTGGAGACCTACAAAGAGCCAGACTTGAACCACTTTGACAATGCAATGATCACAATCATAAATATTATTTTTATGTAAATATCATACTAATAACATTAATTTATTTATGGCATAAAATATTGTATTTGCTTATAGATGTATAGTGTCATTAGTACAGATGCAGACTTCTCAACTTTCTGCTCAAGGGAGCACCAGCACATTTTCGTACCTCAGCCATGGCTCTGGCTGTGGCTGCTAAAAGCAAAGATGTTTCAGCTGGAAGGTTGTATTGGGTTTGTGTGGTAAGGTTTTGGTAGCGGGGCTGGGGGGGGCTACAGGGGTGGCTTCTGTGAGAAGCTGCTAGAAACTTCCCCTATGGCCGACAAAGCCAATGCCAGCCGGCTCGAACACAGACCTGTCGCTGGCCAAGGCTGAGCCCATCAGCAAAGGTGGTAGCACCTCTGGGATAACATATTTAAGAAGGGGAGGGGGGTGAGAACCTGCACAATTGCTGCCAGAGAGAGAGGAGTGAGAATATGTGAGAGGAACAACCCTGCAGACACCAAGGTCAGTGAAGAAGGAGGGGGAGGAGGTGCTCCAGGCACCGGAGCAGAGATTCCCCTGCAGCCTGTGGTGAAGACCATGGTGAGGCAGGCTGTCCCCCTGCAGCCCGTGGAGGTCCATGGTGGCACAGATATCCACCTGCAGCCCGTGGAGGACCGCACGCCAGAGCAGGTGGATGCCCCTGAAGGAGGCTGTGACCCTGTGGGAAGCCCACGCTGGAGCAGGCTCCTGGCAGGACCTGTGGACCCGTGGAGAGAGGAGCCCACGCTGGAGCAGGTTTGCTGGCAGGACTTGTGACCCCATGGGGGACCCACGCTGGAGCAGTCTGTTCCTGAACGACTGCACCCCGTGGAGGGGACCCGCGCTGGAGCAGTTTGTGAAGAGCTGTAGCCCGTGGGAAGGACGCATGTTGGAGAAGTTCATGGAGGACTGCCTCCCATGGGAGGGACCCCACGCTGGAGCAGGGAAAGAGTGTGAGGAGTCCTCCCCCTGAGGAGGAGGGAGCGGCAGAAACAATGTGATGAACTGATCGCAGCCCCCATTCCTCATCCCCCTGCGCTGCTTGGTGCAGAGGAGGTAGAGAAAATTGGGAGTAAATTTAAGCCTGGGAAGAAGGGAGGGGTGGGGGGAAGGTGTTTTAAGATTTGGTTTTATTTCTTATTACCTTACTATGATTTGATTGGTAATAAATTAAGCTAATTTCCCCAAGTCAAGTCTGTTTTGCCCATGACAGTAATTGGTGAATGATCTCTTCCTGCCCTTATCTCGACCCACGAGCCTTTCGTTATATTTTCTCTCCCCTGTCCAGCTGAGGAGGGGAGTGATGGAGCAGCTTTGGTGGGCACCTGGCGTCCAGCCAGGGTCAACCCGCCACAAAGGTTCTGCCATATAGCGTACTATCTGAAGTCCGAATTGCATAGCAAACTCTCCAGTTTCATTTTCATGACTTCTGTCATGCTACTGTCTTTTATAAGCTTCTGAAACCATGAAGTTGTGCTGGAATCTAAAGGCCTTTGGAAAACTCTGCCTGCTGCAATTCACACTTAAATATAAAGGTGAATTTATTATTTCCCTCCTATTTTATCTGTGGCTTCTGATTTTAACTAGTCGGAAGATGGGACAGCAAAGAGAAAAATCACAACAAATTGTACGTCAGCTGTACCTTCATGCAACGTACTTGCTGCGTTAAATAATGGGAGTAATAGGGACACAGGCACTAGTTTAGCTGGATGAGGGTAGTTATTCCTCAGGAAGATGAAACAGTGGTCTCCAAATCAGCAAGTAAATCAGCAGCAGGGGCAGGATCAGCATTCAGGAGTTCCTAGTCGCAGACTCGACACCCCTGGCTTTCACTGTCACTAGACTCAAAACTCCCAGGGAAAGGAGAGTTTTGTGTAGGTTTAAATAACAAAGCAAATGCTTAAGTAATAATTATAATAAGATAATAACTGCAGGTCATGCTGGTACACGGCTGAATAGATGTATGAGCCAGATGCAAATTTAACACTGGAAAATCTTTGACTCTTGTTTTCTTAGTCCAATGGCCACATGTTGTTTTTCTTCATTCTCCATACCTTCATCATTTTGAACCTCCTGTGTGCTCATCGTGATATCTTGCAAGACAAATAGTCTCAAGAAATTTTTCACACAACATTGCATTAACAGGACCATAAGTTTTTACAGACTTTTCTAATATCTGCATGCTAATTTCAAAGTGTTTTTCAAATTTCCTGTTTATCTTGCTTTAAAGCCTTTTGACATCATGGTAGAACACCACAAAATAATAATAGTAATAATAGTAATAATAATAATAATAGTAGCAATGACAGTGGTGATAATTTTAATGGTACAAAATTAGACTCAGTAAGTCCCTGCGGATGTTCAGCTCCTGTCTGCGTTGCTCACTACATTTAAATCCAGTGCTTATGAACAGAAAGGTTTCTCATAACTCACATAAACAAGAGGTTGTTGACTGGGCTAGTGGGACAAAGCAGTTTCAACTATGCTGTAAAGTATCACAAAACGGGTAATTTTCATCTGACACTAAACAGAGATAAACTCTCAAGTTCCCGTTCTCCTATCCTTCCACAGAAAAGTAGATCCACCTCCAGCCACAGAGCTGGAACGTGAAGCTCTCTCCACCGCTATTTCCGCTGCTACAGTACTCATTTCAAGCTCAAGTAGAGATTAGGAACAGCACAGGAACCTTACCAAGGCATTTCAGCGTAAAACTGACTTTTCATGGATTTTTCCACATTTGAACGTGACGAAAAGTAGTATCAGACAGGAGTTGATAGGATGTCCCTACTTCCTGTACTGTTACTTTGCAACTTTCTGTTGAAAACTGTCATCACTGTCTTGTGTAAGGACCCAGTTGAAGCCATGGAGCAAGTTAGTGTGTTAGTTGATGAGTAACGGGGATAGACATCAGTGTGGAGTGCACTTTTTAATTGTAAATATAAAGACATGGTTCATACTCTGAAGAGCTTTCAGCCTTGATAGACTACATGTGAAGTAAGAGGAAAGGAAAAAAGGAAGCTAGTGGAAAAGTAGTGCAAATAAACTGTTGCTCCCGTGCATGTTTTCTGAAGCTTATTAATGACAGTGTTACTTATTCAGCCCAGTTTTGAATTCAGAAAACTAGCTATGTTCAAAAGATAAGAGTCCATGAAGAGAAATCTACTTCAGTTTTGCTGAGCAGAGTCTTGAGAGGCCAGCTGTATTAGCCCTTGCCAAATACAGTTTGCAGGTTGTGCTCAAATAAAGCTTTAAGATACCACGGGAAGGTAGGAAAGACAGAGGCTCTTCAGTTACTTTGAAAGAAACGGCACCCGTCTTGTTGCAACACACTCTCTTCTTGCTCAGCGGGCTGACATTTTTTACACTTACTGCGTGGACAAATACATAATTTACTAGCTTATGTGCAAATGTACTCCTAGCTTCTGCTGGATCAGTTCTGGCTCACAAACTTCTGCTCCAGTACTTGAACTTACTCTATCCTTTAGTCTCTGGCCAATATTTTTTATTTTTACTGGATGACAGTTCAAGTGATAAAACTATTTCTCTAGCATTATCTATGGCTTAACTGGCAGTCAGGAAGCTATGAAATCGTTGTGATCATGATGCAAAATCACTGTATGTGTTGTTTTTAACACCAGTTTACTAAACAAAGAAGCTTGCCAATGGCATTAGAGAGAACCTAGATTGAATTGCTCAGATCATGTGTCCTGGCCATCCCAAAGCTGGGAACATATCTGATCCAGCTCAGTACCATATTTAAATACAAAACAATTGGCAGCCAAGTCTATATGAGCTCTATAAAATATTGAGCTCTCTCTGGTGTAATACACGTAGCCATCATGAAACAGATTGGGCACTAGGGGGGCAAAAATAGAGTGAAATACCAGAGTGCTCTTGGGATTGATTGTATCACATAAGTGGGCAGGGAAAAGGAAAGGACTTTTGCTAGTGCAAAAAAATGACTTGGCAACTCAGGGATGTGTTGTAGCAAGAACTTGAATAAAATAAATAGGGAGCATTTTCAGGCTGTGGGGGCTGAATGAACACAATCAATCTTCCCTCGGCTGGAACTGCATCACTCTCACCCACAGCTCCCTCTACTGAATTAAAATCTCATGATAACTTAAGTTACACAGTGCGACTCTAACAAGGGACATTCACTGAGGACTCCATAATGTGTATAATCATATGTGGGCTTTCTGAGTGCAAGGTTTTGGGGAGTTCAGCCTCCCATCAGTACCAACCCATAGACCATGTCTTAGGGGTGGCTTGATGTGGGCATGTTCAAGAAATCCAGCAGCCTCTCCGTTCAGACTGGGTCTACGTCCAGGCCATGGCATCAGAATAAATTAGTCATCAAGCTAATACTGAGCCACAATTTTCCATGTCTCGTCCTGGCAAGCCTTACTCTTACCTACCACTTCTTTATCAATCCTCTAAGTTCTCCTTACTTTCAGATTCACACTTTTCTTGTCCCTTTTAGGATGCTTTTGTCTTTCCTGCTTTAGAGGAGCCATGAAGGAAATATTTTGGGGTTTTAATTATTATTATTGTGGAAACACCTAATATGAGCCAAGTTCATGTGAGACTCTTGAATAAAAGATTTCATTAAAAACCTTTGTCTGGCTATTTATTATGCTGTTGATCCCTGGAAATATAAGATGTCATGTGCAGGAGTCAGACCTTCAGCTCTGTAGAGTTTCTGCTAATTAAATTGCTAAGTGTGTCTGTTATTAGGAAAACCATGAGAAATGCAGCAAGGGGAGGGAAAGAAGTGCCCATCTTGTCCTTTCTCTGCAGAGCAGCATTTGGATCACTCCGACCTCTGGGTCTCGGAGAAGCTGGTTTCTATCTTAGGCATCTTAGGCAAGGAGAGAAAACAGGGACGGGCAGAGTCAGAGCTGGGGGAAGCGTGTGGCCAGGAGTTCAGCTGGAGACTTTCAGGCAAAACTTGCCCTCCATAGACACACACTTCACCCTCTCCTCCCCCAGCAGCCCCGCGCATCTGACATTTCTGTCAAAAGATACCCTGAGTCGCCCCTCCTCCCTCCCCCTCCTTTCTCATCCCTCTGCCCTTTTTTTTCCCCCCTTCTTTCCCCTTATATGTGAATAGTGAGAAAATGACTGGAAACAATGTGCCAGTTTGCAGCACTTTACACTGAGGCCCTTTTCTCCTCTCCCCTGACTTGCGAATGACTGAGAGTTGTTTTATTGTACAAAGATTCTCAGAGAAAAGAACTTTTATTTTACCCAATAACACAAGAATGGGCAACGGGCAAACAGTTAGTGCCTTGTTCCCAGCTGCCACTCAGACCGCGGCGGGGGAATCACTAATGGGGTCTCTGTGCCGCCTCTCTCCTCTCCTCCGTCTCTCTCTGTCTAGTTTGGCTCGCGCCTCAGTTGGCTGCCTGTAAGCAAGGGTAAAATGCTTCCGAGATAAGCTGCTCCACTGTGTTTAATAACTCCACCTTTAGTTTTTCAGGGCAAAAAGATTATGAACTTTCATCATCGAGACTTGGAAGGTGAGCATACAATGGGGGAAGGCCATGGATGTAGGGACGTAGCTTGTAATTTGTCCCCTTGCACCTTGAAAAAGTAGGATATAAGAAAGAGAAGAGCTGCAGCAGAGAGTGCCCATCGCAGAGAAAAAAATTAAAAAATAATTTCCGCTAATACTTTAGCTGTTGATTCATAGTTGATATCTAAATGTCAGCCTTTTACAGCTTAATCATGGCTTTATTAACCCCTCTTTTTCCTAGCTGAAAGGCAGGCTGACTAGGAGGAAAGAATAATAAAGATTGGAGGATGGGGAAGCTGAAATGTGAAGAGTGAATTAGACTTGTTTAAAAAAGAAAAGACTAGACAAGAAAAGACAAGCTGGGAAAGAAGGGTGTGAAAAAAAACCTAACGGAAAACATCATGCCATTGGCTGTCCAAGTGTTTCATATTCTCAGCAGCAAAGTACGAAGCATAGTTGTTGGAGACATTGAGAATTTGGGAAAAAAAAAAAAAAAGCTTCTACTTAATTTCATCCATAATTCTCAAAGCTCATCTGTCATTTAAAATCCTTCCAATTGTTATACACTAAGTCTCCAATTATGGATAGGATTTTCAGATTCTGATGAAGTTAGGCACTTAAACTCAGCGAGACATTTCCTTTGAAAATCCCACAGTTTGGGGTCTGTTTTGATTTGTTTGATTTAGCAGGATGCCATTAAATTTGTAATAACAACATCAGGGTCCAGAGAATTTTTCATGATGGACGAATATGTTTTCCTGAGAACTTCTAGTCATATATAACATAAGCAAAAATACCTATAGCTAAAGCTGTGGGGCACTTTTTTATTACAATACTTTATTTGTGTTTGTTTATAAACACTTCCTAAGCTTTCTGGGTGTACCTCAGGTTGAGGTATTAATTTTTATTATTCATGTTTTTCAGCAAAAAAAGTTTTCAGTCATTTTGAGAGACTGAAAGAAGTGACGTTGCTTGCCCAAGTTAAAGAATGTGCACCATGCATCTCCGCCTAGACACATGAGAAATAAGAAACTTCTTTCTGGATGCACTCCCATTATGAATTTTTGTCACATATCTGAGCTTCCTTCTTCAGTGGGAAGAAAATCTTAATGCTTTTCTCCTATAGTCAGATACCAAAACATGAGCTTCTGCATCTCTTGAGGCTCCCTTGGCTTCACTAACAGCCAGGTGGAGAGAGAGGAGGAGAATATAATGGAAATTGTGCCAAGAATAATAAATTATTTCTAATGATTATATCTAATAAATAACTATGATATCCTTTACATATTAAGTAAAAAACAATTTATATGCATTTACTGTAGAGAAAGTAGGATAGGAATCTTAACAGGGTTAGATCTGTTTGAATCTCTTTTCTAAGTCCTAGAACAGCTGAGATGGTATTACTAAGAAAATCCAGGTGCATTGGAATCAAACTTGCTCTAGACCAGGTGAGACTCTTTCTTTATAGATGCAAGATTGTTTAAATATCTTAATCCATTTTTGAAATATAAAGTAAGTCTTCTCCAGTTTCACTAAAGCCTCGTATGCTCTGTGCTTCAGAAGATTTATTTCCATGAGTGTTTTAGGTGCCAAGTATGAAATGTTGCACTTATCTTTCATCCCATTTAATCTCATTCTCCCTCTTATTATGGATAGGAAGCACTTATTTTTTGAAATTGAAAAGATACAGGCTGATATCTTTGAATTCAAAGGTATCTTTGCTAAGCAAAATGAAGATTTTACTCAATAGATAGCCTGTATCTAGCTGTATTGATTCTGCCCCATTTTTTCTTAGCATTGTGGAAAAGGGACATACATTTCATATTATTCATGTCAGAATTCCTGAAGTGGGATCCCTGCTTTCAGTGTAAATTTTCCACAGAATATAATTAGCGGCAGGATTCTGTAGAGATTTTAGGAAGGTCTTAGAGAAGGACTGGGCAAACTTCAGATCAACATCTAAACAGCTGCATTTCCAAAATTTCTGAGTTGGTGGACCAGAATGTAAGCTCAGTTGTGCCTTGGTCACAATGCAGTGATCAGCGCTTGATCAAAGGCACAATCAGCCAGTTCAGACATAGATGATTTGGTTTCTTCATATCACTCGTTTCAGGGATGCAGATTTGCTGGAACAAATTAATTTAATTCTAGTCCATATGGAAAAATAAAGGGAGTGGCAACAGCCCTGTGTGTATAGAGCTGCTAAAGCCTGTGGAAACCCCAAATTCAAATTAAATCTTGATGCTTTGCCTGCAAATTTCTCCACCTAAATGCTGTACACTGGCTTAGTCTCTCTTCTTTTCCTGCTCACATTTGTGATAATCTCCACAGTGACTGAGGTCTTAGTTAACTGTTGCTCAGGTTGTAACTCAGAGAAGCAATTCAAGGCTGCGAGAGCAACATTTCAATTATACGAATAATCAAATTCAAAATGTTATTTGAATAATTTGAGTTCTTAAATTAAGCAAGCACTTTTTTGCAAGTGGTCTATAAATTACATTTTCCGCTACATTGGCAGTAAACGGGTAATTAATATCTCAAACTTTCCTTCTTAATGTTGATTTAAGAAAAATAAAATAAGCTTAGAACATAAATGAGCTTTGCTTTCATAGCTCAAACATTACTGTTCCTGCTCAGTTAGCTGTGTAGCTCTGCTGTCTTTCTCTTTCCCATAGCTGGACAGGTATGTAAGTATAGAGATACTTATGTTTTATTTAAATACAGGAATTCTAGAACTAAAGAAAATATGACTAAGTTGTAGTGTTTTTTCTGTTGATTTCAGAGAAAATAGATCTTCATCTTCAAAATGGTGGTGAATGGAGTGAAACCCAGTTGGCGGCCGGTCACGAGCGGTGTTCCCCAGGGCTCAGTTCTGGGGCTGGTTTTGTTCAATGTCTTCATCAATGATCTGGATGAGGGGATTGAGTGCACCCTCAGCAAGTTTGCAGATGATACCAAGCTGGGCGGGAGTGTTGATCTGCTCGAGGGAAGGAAGGCCCTGCAGAGGGATCCAGATAGGCTGGATCGATGGGCCGAGGCCAACTGTATGAGGTTCAACAAGGCCAAGTGCCGGGTCCTGCGCTTTGGTCACAACAACCCCATGCAACGCTACAGGCTTGGGGAAGAGTGGCTGGAAAGCTGCCCAGCGGAAAAGGACCTGGGAGTGCTGGTCGACAGCCGGCTGAACATGAGCCGGCAGTGTGCCCAGGTGGCCAAGAAAGCCAACAGCATCCTGGCTTGTATCAGGAATAGNTATGATTCTATGATTCTATGATTTGCCTAACATCAAATGAATGTAAATTTGACTACTCTCCTGATAGGACAAATGTACCTAAGTTAAAACATCGCAACAATAAAAATTTACATTGTCATAAATGCAGAGAATGTATTAAAAAAATCTCACCCAACTTCTCAGAAAGGCTTTGTCAAAATAGCCTTTTTTTTATTTTGCTAAACTGAAGGACAGTAATTCAAATGGATAATATGGGATGAATTGTTAATATTTCTAAACCAGGGAGAAACTATTAAGTGGACAACTGGGTGACACAAAGGAGGGGTCACCAGTGACTAAATACATACATAGTTTAATCAGGTAATGCCTACTATAGATATTATGTTGATAGGGATATTTATAAAAAATACATTTGCTCATAGTATGAAGGTTAAACACTTGCTGTTCCCTTTCTAGGGTTAAATGTAATGAAGTTTCACTTGAGTGACAATAAGATATATAAAAGACAGCAAGGGAGACAAAGAGGGGGAAAAAAAAGAGACTGCATGTTTCCAAAGCTGCACTTAGAGAAGGTAGAAAAATGCAGGGGAAATAAAACGACCTATTTCAAAAGGATCAATATTTTTCATTTTTATTTAACCAATTACTTTTTTGCAAAATACGTATCAAGCACCTACCTGAAATGGCTTCGAAAACAGATGTTTCCTATAAACTGTGAGGATTGCATAGGAGGCGAATGATAGCCATTCTTTATTTGTACATTTCATTTGTCCATCCTTCCATCTTTTAGTAAACTGGTTTTGTTTACAAGAACTGTTAAAAAGATATTCAAACTCCACTGAGTTCTGAAATTCTTTCCCTCTCAGACTCTATTTCCCCAGTCTCTGCCCAGAGCTACAAGCTGAGCCAGCAAGGTGGTGTGAGACTAGTGAAATATCAGAGAAACAATGAAATTTGTGTTCTTGGTTGTTTTAATATGGAGCTTAGGAGATGAAGGATGGCAGAAACTGTGGGGTGGGGGTGTCTAAATAACTGAAAAGACACCTCACAGTACACAAGAAGAGCTGATACATACCCAGCACCACAGAGCCTTTACGTGACCCAAGTAGATCTTTAAAGTCAGGCTTTCATATAAGAGCGCAGTTTCATATAATCATAGCTTATCTAGCTGGGCTCAATTCTCACATTTGGTCCATGAGTGTCAACCCAGAAACAACCTGCTGGCTCCTTTAAACAGAGCCTGAATTCAGCATTTGTTTGCCCACCACATCTCACAGGGTATTGGAAGTCAGAACCTGCAAAGACCTTGGCCACAATCATATTTTGAACCCCTGCACAATCCCCTGCAAGTCCAGTGAGTGAGCCAGTCTGTGCTTCCAGCTGACATGCATCTCCAGCCCATTCGAATATGGAATATTCGAGAGTATTTAATTAGATGATTTTCTATCTGCTTCATCAACCTAAAGAGGTATTAGGTATGAATGTTTTTGTTATTTGAGAAGATGAATACATGATCAGAAATAATAGCTCCATCATTTCCTACTGGTCGGAATCGGTAGTTGGTTAATTATTCAACAGGCTCTGGTGTTGCTGCCAAACCCATGCTTTCTTCTCGGAGAATAACAGACAAGCTTGTTAGAGCAGCTTTCTGTGGACTGTCACTTTAGTGTTGATATGGGGTTTATTGAGATGCTGGCACTTTAATTTCACTTTATTCTTTTATTCTCTTATTTCTACAATTAAAAATGTACAACTTTCCGTGCATATTTGTGCTGGCAAGCTAAACTGTATTAATATTACCTTTGTTACATCCTGCCATTCTTTTGCAGAAATTATATGCATGGTCTAATGTCTTTGCAGAATTTTAGAATTAATCTGTATCTCTTTCCTGGTACCGTATGTTGCTGTTTTCCACCAGTATGGAAATGCAGGTAATCTTACACCCTCTGTGACATGGGCAAGTGCTTTACAGAAAAGCATCTTTGACAGTTATCTTTTATACTTTAACATGACCAAAGAGTTAGGCTCTTAACCACTAGGCCTTGTACTACTTTGGGATTGGACAAAAGGCAGAAGTCTTGTGATAGTAGTATCCATTTATGAGTTTGCATTATCATTTCATAAGGCAAAACAGAAGGTGATATAAGCCCACTGCCATTCCTTAGTTTTTGACGGAACATATTCATCAAAAAAGCATGCAGTCCCCTGAGCTTGCAGCCATATGCTACAGGAAAATGTCACCAGTTAAAGATGTATTCATTTGCTGTTTTGAAAACTCTGTTTGATATTCATGCATTCCAAGTGTTTTGACCTAGATTTCTGTAGAGGCATTAGATCCAGTACTGAACAGGAAGCTAGGCAGCTGTTGCTTGTGTAGTCAAAGGAAGAATTTAAAGTAAGGGAAAAAAAAAGAATAAAAAAATGAAAACATTTATTAATGCATGCCAACATTTTGCACAGCCAATATGTTTAATACTAGATTAACTAATATAAACATATGGAGATGCATTTGTTGCAAAGCTTTAAAGAAAAGAACAAAGAAAAAAGTTGGATGTATCTAAAGTTCACATAGAATAGAATTTGCACTTTCTCCTGTAAATGAAAGCCTGGTGAAATGGCAACACACTTTAATTATAAGCTACTTGCTAATGTCACAACATTTAAGTTTGGGGGCTGTATTGTAGTACAAACCTCGCAGCGTATGCCTTGCCTAATCCAGAAACCTGCAGGTAATAAAAACCTTTACTGAGTTCTGCAGCTTTGGCAGTCTATTTTGTCCCAAAGTCGTATAAACAATTTGTTTGTTGTAACTGCAGATTCCTTTCTAGTAAATCCAAGTACAAAACAGATATAATGTAAGCATGCGCATCTAATTATTAAATGCTGGCATTCGTTCTATAGCTGTGGCAAAGATGCTGCATTTTGTTATTACTGGGTTTATACAGATATAGTTCATCTGGTGTTCATAGGTCCTTTGGTAGTTGAGTAACAATTGTAAATAACATCAGAAACAAACGTTATCTTGGTTTGATAGGACCTTATGGGGGTACTCATCTAAACCAGCTTTGGCCAACTAAACGCTAGATGTCAAAGCTACTTGTCCAGGTTGTCTCTCCATAGCTCTTCACACCACCTACTGCAGACATCTTTCTTGGGCTGGTCTGGATAGTCCTGGAAAGGAGCCGGTTTCTTTCCTTTGACTGTCAAGGGGATTTCACTGATTTCTCCAGATCAGGTGCCAAATCTTGAGACAGCTACAGACAGGCAGTCCCCCTTAACAGTAGTAAACACGACCAACTCAGTTTTTAGTATTAGTGGAAAAACTTTTTCACTATTAAGTTCAAACAGTAATCTGTTATCAATTTCAACATTTTCTGTTAATGGATTTTATACTGAGTCAGTCCAAAAATAGAGAAAAAGGTGCGAACATTTCCCCTCTCTGAAAATGGTTTTCATTTTCGCAGTGAAAAAATATGAAGATGGATTTTTTCCCCAATAACTCTTTTCCTAAGTGTTTATCAAATAGTTTATGCAAACACATTTCAGCTTATGGTTTATTTATAAACAGTTCAATTTCATTCTCCACAAAGGTGTGGAATTGGTTACCCAAGCCACGTGCTGGTTATTTATTTATTTACTTACTTATTTATGACTGGGTGAATGAAACTTTTTAAACAAGGGAAAAATGAAGGAAGAATAGTGAAGAAATGATGCTGCAGTTCAGAATGAATAAATCAACAGGTCTAAATGTCATGAAGCTGAATTCTCCAGGATCTTCCTGAATAGTGAGTCAGGGTACTCGTGAAGGCCTGTTGACAACTAAAAACTTGCACATTCAATGGCGTGGTTGGAATACACACACACACACACACACAAATATATGTAGGTGTATACAGTCTTGAATGATGTCCCTTATAAACGTCCAACCCTTCTGTTCAGATGTGCTGTACATGCTGTGAGCATACATCTACATGGATAGATCTACATAGATAGGTATGTATGCAGCAATAATCACTCTTCCCAAATCACACTATTTGCCCTTGAGATAGAAAAACTTCAAATGTAATGTCAAATCTCAGAAATCTAATGAGGTTTGCCTTTCTAATTCAATCCCCTAGTGATGTAGGCCTCCACCATTAGAAGTGATGCTCTGGAGGTGACTCGTTCTTGCTTCCCTCAGAAGCCAGCTAGGGGAACAAGGCTTTTTGGGTCTGCACGTTGTCAAATATGATCTCGCAGGCATGGCAGAAACATCACGCTACAAATCCAGGAGACAGAGTAACACATAATGAAGATAGTTAAGAAGGGCCATGGAAAGATCTTGGCTCTGAAGGGAGGGATTGAGTAGTGATGAGAAAAATAAGCCTTTGGTGGTTGGGGTTGTAGGAGTTTGCAACCAGAATAAAAAGAACAAGAAAGGTCATAAACATTTGCTTTCCTTTTGATTTATGAAAAACAGCTAAAAGTATCTTCCTGGTTGCTAGAGAAATTTGTTCCATTAAGTAAATATATCGGAGTGAAACACTGGACTTTCTGTCAACTGAGTAACAACTCTGTGTACGGCCCTTATTTCCATAGAAGTATCATGGAAATATGTTTCGCATAATTCTGTTCAGTAGTGATTACCGTTGAAGGTGAAGTTTGATACGTTTGATACTTCCCTTTCCCAAACCAATCACCAAAGTTAGAGGTCTTTCTAAGCCTAGTTGACCCACTGGGCTTGGTTGGGTGCACAAACAAAATATTTGGTTAGTCTGACATCTGGTTAGCTTTGACATCCACCCAACTGTCCATGAATTGGTTTATGTCTGGATCATCTGAGCACAGGACGAGGATGAAGCTTGAGCTCATTTGTCTGGTAATAAAATGTTTCAGTCCCTCCACCCTTGCTTTTCCACTCAGAAGACACCTTGCATCTTAAACTGACATATTTTCAATTTTTATAGTCTACTTTTGCAAGATCCTTCCATATGGTTAAAGTTAAAATTCACAGAGGCTATAGATAGCTGGGTCACTCTTTGTATTAATCCAAAATGTGCCAGCTGAGTTAGGAAACACTAGCCCTGTACAACAAAACATGAACTAATAATGGTTTAGTTCTTTGCTAATAGCATACCTACACAAAATATTTTGTTATCCAGCCTGAACCGCTTAGGAATTAACAGTAGCATACTGTACTATAGCCAGTATGAACAGATGGATTTAGAACCGGAGAGTCAAATATATCCCTTTTTGGAATTTGTCTGCCTAATTTACTCATGTTACTGTTACAGAGATACCAAGATAGCTGATGATGCTGCTCTGCACTGTATTTACTCGGCTGCATTGCCACACAGAAATGTGATTCATAGACTCACAGGAATTGCAGATGGAAGAGCCATATTAGATCATTCAATCCATCTCCCTGCTGATGCAGAATTGCTCGCTACAGCTACAGTACATTTTCTAGTGTTTTGTTTGGTCTAGTTGTAAAAGTCCCCTGACACGGGACTTCCACTGCTTCCCTTGGGAAACTACTCCACAGTTCATCTTTCAAAATTGGCACTGTCAGAGACAGGCTAGAGAACTAGCAGGACCATTGACCTGTACTCAGTTGGGAATTCCTCCCTTCCTAATCACTAGGTGACCCTGCATAGAAGATGCTGTACCATCAAAATCACATGGTGCTTGTGGACATATCACAGATTTACAGTAATGGACATATTTTCTTCTCCTTTGCAAGATACACTTTGTTTTTTCAAACCTACTGACTTTTGTTGCCTTTTCATCCCAATCCCTCTGGTCCATCTGCTAGTCCCTAACATGGTCTATGCAAAGACTTGACACTAAAAAACCATTCAAACAATCTCAGGTCCTCTCTGGATCCTTGCACTTCTGATGTAAAGTTCAAGTTTCTCATTCTCACAGAGTCCTGGCCCACCACCAGTGCCAGTCTTTTCCCTCCTACCAATGATACTGTCTTTCTGGAGGATTTTGGTTGCTTGTTTACTTCTACAGTAGCCTTTGATTTAGTCCATAAGACAAAGGAATTTTCAGTTTTCTGCTTGTTCAGAAAAAGTCTGGCCAAGAAGGTGGGAACTGTTGTCAACCAATACCAATAAAAAATTCCCCAAAATTTCAGCAAACCAAGAAATTTAAAAAAAAAAAAAGCTTGTTTGACTGAATGAATGAAACATTACACTTAAAAATCTGAGTACACTGTAAACATTTAAATAATCAAAGGAAATATTTAGAAATGGAATTGTTGTGGGCATCTTTTGAACACAATACTTATTTATCTGACTTCTTTTCAAAAGGGAAAAAAAAAAAAAGTCAAAGTTCAGGCAGACAGTTCCAGTTATCTGTATGTATCCTGGCTTTTCATTCGGCAACTCTCCTAAATGGTGCAGTATGACCACCCTCCCATCCTTTCTGATTGCCTACTTTTATGTGTGACTCTTACCAAAACAAGGCAGTCCAACATCAAAAGATTTCACTGCAATCAGAGCACTGTCTGCTGAAAAAATTCAGATTTCTCTGCAGCTCAGGAGGAATTAGGAAATGGAGACTGGAGAATGAAAACTAGAAAAAAGAAGATCAAGTCAAATTTATAGGATATAAAATATATGTAAAATTTTTGGTTGCCTATACTTTTTTCTAGGTTCTGAGTCAGAATTGGATACACCAAACACCAAGCGAAAGGGCAGTTATGTCAGTAATTCTAGCCCATCTGGAAGCAATAACTACAGTCAATCACAGAGTAAATCCTTATCTGATGAGATTTCCAGCCCAATTTTTTTAGACACTAGAGGCTCAGATAGTTCAGATAAGGTTTGGCAGCTGAATTGGTATTTGTCCCAAGCAAACCTCCAGAGGTTCACCAGTCACTAGTAATAAATGAAAGTCTTTATAAGGTGGTGGTTGTTTTGTGGTCAACATGAGATAAATTGGTGGTGCCAGCCCAGGTCCTAGGAGACATCTGTCTATATCCGAATGCCATCACCAGCTTGCTAGACATCTCTGCAAAGGTGCTGGTACCTGAAGGTTTTAATGAGCCTTCCTCCAAAGTGGGGTGGCTTTCGCTTTTGCCCTGAGGTAGAGTGGAAACCCAACTGTTTTCAAGGGCAGCAGACCTAGCACATTCATTCCATGGAGCAAAAGGCTCTTTGAAGGAGACATCAGTAGAAAAAACAAGCCACTTGGGATGCAATACACACTGTGAGACCCACATCCATCCTTTCCCATTAGCCTGTTTGCCTGCTATGCCAGGTGTTCTCATTAGCCATATGTATAAATATTTGTCTAACTTTTTTTTAATCATTCTGGTACTGTATATATAGGAAGAAGTAGAGCCAATCTGTGTGTGAAAATCAATGTTTGAAGATTGGCTGCTGGTAGCTGGAGCCTCTTTTAACAGCCCCTGTTGTAGTTGGCTGCTAGCTCAGAGACACTTTTCCAACGACTAGGAACCAAATGAGCAAAAAAAAAAAAAGATATGGATGAGATATTGACCTTCCACATGTCGTACATTTTACCAATAAGTATTAATGACAAAGACACTAAGGAGTGTAATCTCCCATCAATGAATCAATACGAATCCCATTAACACTCGATGAGTGGATAAGATAGCCTTCAAGAGTTTCACACTTGTTCTTTGTATAGGACTCCCTCTAAAGGCTCTGGAAGTCCTTTTTGCCTCAGGACCATCAGTATATTGTGATTTTAATGAAACAAAGTGGTTTTAAGAGGCAAGGAAACTCAGCAGATGAACGCACCTTACAAATTCCAAGTCTGGTCCATACAAAAATTGAATGCTTATTTGATGTGTGTCAATTCTGGAAACTGAGAAGTCCATAACATCAGCTGTTCAGGTTGTCAGCAAGATCAGTAAAAACCAGAGACAGTTAAACAGTCAGCTTCAAACTTCCTAGAAAACAGAGGCTATCAGTTTTTAGTCAGCTGTCTCCCTTCTTCCTCACTTCTCTGCTTTAACTTGCCCCTCCAGTTTCAGAAGTGATACCAAATACCCACCCTTGATCTCTTCCCTTGTAGATCTACAATCATCTGCAATAGTGATTTAACTCACAGTCCCTGCACTGTGCAATTTCTGCTTCCACTGAAGCCAAAAACTGGAGCTAAACTTCATGGGAACTTAGAAGCAGCTTCAGGACACAGATTTAGCTCACTGAAGATAGCCAAGGATAAATTAGTTAAAGGAAGCACTGATGTTACTCAGGGTGATTGGTTCGAGTTAACCATTAGACCTACTGGGCAACTTTATCAAGTTCTTGAAATGCTTTTGAATGCAACCGTGTGGTGGGAATAAGAGGAAAATTGCTCACATGTATGTAAATCCTCTGGGCAAAATTTTCATACCGAACAGTCCTAATTTACGCTGATAAATCAGAGAGAAAAAAGATCAGATTCAGAGTGGTATGTTTTGTTTTGGAGGGTTTTTTTGTTTTTCTTTTCTGAAGTACCTGGTGGGGAAATGTTCAAAGCCTCTGAGAGTAATTTGTCCTGAATATTAATTGGGGGGTGGGGGGATGGACTTAACTCCTCTTTGCTCTTCTGAAAGTCTTTCCACAGATCTAGAGCAAATTTAGGTACCACAGTGTCAGTGAGTTGAATAAAATCCTCTTCCTTAGTCTTCTATTTCCCTTTCTTCCTCCACTCTCCTTCATTTATGTCTCTGAAAATTTGAAAAAACCTGCCTGCAATTCCATTCCTTATTCTCTGTTTTTGCAATTAGATGTGCAGGCTGTGTTACCAGTATCATGGGAAGAAAACTGGGCTGTCTGCCTCCTTCCTGGTTGCCTCTGAATTGCTTCAGCCTGCAAAGAAAACATTGTGGGACTTTGTTCAGAACAGTAAGAAACTAAATATTTATCTTCCCTCTTATAATTTATGCAGCATGGGATTAATATAGAAAGTACCAAGACTGAAAGGTCAAGTGAGCTTCCAAACAGTGTTTCACAATGATATATCATTGCACTTTTACCATGGCCTGTTTTCTAGAAAATGAAGCACCAGTAGCAATGATGCACCTAAAGAAATAATCTTAACTGCGCTATGGCCCGATTTTCTGTTATGTATTTATAAGTTTCATTTACATTTCCTCTAGGGATCATTATCTCTGCCGGAAATTTTAAATCGGTGTTAGTACCAAAAGAGTCTACATTTCTGGGTTACCTTCTAATTGTTTTCGGGCACCTGCTGATGTTTTAATTATTCAATGGACTGGCTATGGCGTGAAGATAGTGTAGGTGGGGGATTTTCTGGTGTTGGACCAAGTCAGTGCAGCCCACATCCCTACCGCCTGTCTGGAGCAGTCCAGGGAGTAAAATATCTTGTTGAGAATACCTGGGTTTCCTCTCAGCATGGAGGTCATATAGTAGTAAAAACACATTGTCCTTTCTCATGAAAGACCTTTTGGATGGACAACTTCCCTTCCTCCAAGCTGCCGAAGTCACAGTCCTCACATTTATGCCCAAGGGACCTTTCCGGTTCCTGGGATTTCAAGAGCACTTGAACCATTCCCTTTTACCTTTGCACTGCCATTATCGTAGGGACTTCAGGTGAGGCCAGTGCAAGGCAGCAGGCGTGCTGTACACCACAAAAAAGGGATGTATCTCTGGTAACTGCAACTTTCATTAGTTTTAAGTTGGTTGAATCAGATAATGCGACTCCTCACTGTGTCTTTTATACATCTGCTCAGTAGAGCTAGTCACTTAACTGTGCACTTCTTCTGAAGCGGGAAAAGACCTGTCCATAAGATTACATCATGTGTCAGAATAACACACCAGTTTCTACTCAGAAGATATTTTAAGTGCTTTGCTAAAGTTGAATGACCCAGGCTGCTAGTGGATATGGTGGGTTCTCCGCCTCTTGAAATCTTCAAATCAGGAACGGATGCCTTTCTGAAAGATATCATTTAGTGGAACATGATTTATTAGGCTCACTACAGTGGGAAATGGGTGAAATACTAAGACTGGAATTATAAAGCAGCTTAGCATAAGTGACCTGATGACCCCTTCCGGCTTTAAAAATCTAAGGGCTTAGCCAAAGATCCAAGAAGTGAACACGGCTTTTTTATAGGCATGATGTAAACAAGTTTATGTGGATGTGTGTGTGAGCCAGGACTCGCTGAGGTTTTGCTAGGTCAGATTTGTAGCACTTTAGAGCATAAGTCCAGTTCTTCACAAGTACGGCAGCCATAAAAGAACAATTTAAAAAAAAAAACATAGGTAAGAGCTAAATAAAGCAATGGCATTGTTTTCCCTTAAATGTCCCCTCGTTTGGAAGAAAAAGAGGAGCGGAAAATTATAGGTGTCTGGCCAAAAAAAGGGAGGGGACATGGAGCAGGAGAAATATCAGCCATCAGAATCTTCTGGTTTGCAGATAAGAGGGGAATGAAAGACTTCCTGCACAGGGAACAGAGGCCCTGGGGGTCAGGGGGGCTGCGGCCGGCTGGGAAATGTCCAGTGCCGTATATAGAAACCCTCGCAAACAAACTGCTCCTGCCCGGCACAAAAGTCAAAAAAAGGGAGGTGGCGAGCGGGGGGCCGGGGAGGGGTGATGCTCCCGACGCCTCTGTGGCCTGTCTGGCCTGATGGATTTAACGAGTCCAGCAGTCACATCAAAAACACCCTCAGCCTTTAGATGAATGAGCTGTTTGTTTTTCTTCCCGATGGCTTGATAAGAGGTCACAGGATGTGTTCAATTTATTTTTTTTTCTCTCTTTCTTTTTTCTTTTTTTTTTTTTTTTTAATATTGAAACAATAGGTTAAGAGAGAAAAGCACCAGCCCAGTCCCAATAGGTCTCTCCGTCCCCTGTGCTGCTTCATTTCCTGCCTTTTTGAAGCAGACATCCCCCTTTTGTTTTCCTCCAGCCCGGCCAGCGCGTGTCGGTGTGGCGGCCACCGAACAAATAGGTTTTGGCCACCGCCACCTCCTCGCCCCCGCCTGCCCGCCTGCCGCCACTTGCTCACGGCCGGCGGCTTCCTGAGGCCTGGCGGCCGCTGCCGACCCGCCGCCGGCCTCGCAGGAAGAGATGGAGAGGCCTGCGCCTGCCCGGGCGGAAGCGACGGGAAATCCCTGCAGCTGCCCGATTGCACTCCCGCGGCCGGCGGGACGCGGTCGGGGCGTGCGGGCGCACGGCGAGAGAGCCTTCCTGTTGGCCCGGCCGCGGTTCTCCCCCCTGACGCTGGAAATTCGTGGCACGCCGGCTCCCACACGCACGCTGGGGGAAGTGCTGGGAGCTGGAGATAAGCCCTCCCGCTGCTCTGGCTGCCACCCGGCTCTGCCGCCGCGGTGAAAGTGGGAAACAAAGCCGAGGCGCCCGGGAGACTCCCCCTGCTCTCCCAGGACCTCTCTTACCTAGAAGGGGACACTCGGTGTCTCCCGCCCTGATTTATGGGAAGGACAGGGAACAGGCAACTTGCTGGAGAGGAGCAAGTGAGCGTGCTGGCAACCCCCAGCCTCCAGGGACGTGCAAAGAGGAAGGATGCTCAAGGCTGGGCTCAGGTATTGACATTTTCGCATGCCTTCCCAGTCCATCAGCCCATCCTAAAATTGGGGTGCAAATGGGTTGTTCCAGATATATATGAAAACCATGGGTTTCTGGGGGTTGTTCCCTGCCTCTGGCCAGGCACCAGTACAACACCAGGCCCCCTCCAAGGAAATAAGTCCCTAATCACAATAAACAGGGTTGAAATTCAAAAAGCAACCACTGACTTCTTTAAAAGTCCATAAACCCCCTGATTGTGCCCAACAGGAGTTGAATAGCAATGGGAAAAATAAGTTTTCCCTTCTGGCTGGAGCTGCCCAGAAAGAAGGATGATGGCATATGCATGTTTTGGCAGCCCCTGGGGGCTGGATCTCTGCCTGTGGGAGGGATGGGGAGACAGCATCTTCAGGGACGAGCTGCTCCTGCCTGGACCTTCCCGGGTGACCATGGTTGTTTGCAGCCGTGCTGCAACTCTGAGGTTTGCAGGAGAGGACTGATTTGTAAATCTGTTCCATATCAGCCTAACTTCTGATTTTGGCCTAAAATTATGAAAATTGAAAATATTTGTGAACTCTTAAACTGCCCATTAAGGCTCTCAGTTTTCAACCTTCCATCTGATGACCTCTCTTTATAATTGCCTTTGTACAGATGACCTTTTCTTTTGCACAGAGGCTGCAGTGCTCATCCGCGAGGCAGTGCAGGAGTTAAAAATATATTCATATAGGCAAATTTGAACACTAAAATAAAATTGTCTTCCTGAGGTCATTGTCTCTGTAGACCAAAGTGAGGGAGGAACTGCAGGAATGTGATGCTGATTAAGATACCACATGCTGGGCAGGTATCAGTTTAAACACTTTAGACTGTTACCTGCTCAGCAGGGGAGACCTGAATCCACATTTGATGATTAGGCCATATTTATGTCTCAGCTCAGCAAGTCTCTATACATTGGCCTGATGAGCAGAGTGTATAAAAGTCACTCCAGTGTCTCCATATTAATCAGAAGGGAAAAAAAAGGTTTCACAGGTACGTCGGATTTCTAAATATGTGGGTGTCCGGGGTCCATTTACCCCAGGCTGTATTATGGGTAAATGACAATCCACCCACTCTGCCCCCTTTCACATTTTGGATGAATCATGCACCAAGCTGACTCACATCAAATTAATACGTGTTCAATGGCACAGGCAACAAAACTGATAATGTGCTGCCTGAAGAAGGGACTTTCTAGTACGTGGAAAACTACATATATATACACGTACACAAATATATACACATATATCTATAAACTCTAAATACATACATATGTAGACCTATGTATATATGTTTTGCAACTTTACATGAAAAGCTGTGGCTATGTTACATCATACAGGATTTGAAGGTCTCAAATTCTGATTAGCATTCTTGATGGGTTCTTTCAGCATGGTTTACTCAGGAAACAAGGCTTATGCAATCACAGTCTGTGTATGTGTGTACGCGTCTGTCACCATTAGACGTCAGATAATTTACACAGGAGAGAGGCATTATGAATGTCCCTAGACCAGGAAAAGCTTCCTGGAGAAAGAGCTTCTGTCAGTATTTTCACCTTAAAAAAACAGAGAGAACCCAGCTACAAGACATGTATCCATTAAAATCTTCATTAGGCTTTGTTAAATCCTATACTTGTGGAACTGCTTGCTCAATATCTAAAGAATTATGACGAATAAGAAGTCGTAAAGGATGTCACCAAAGAAGCAAAATGTTACTCACATTTCATGTTGATCTGCTACATTTTTCACTGCAAGGTATATACATTTTTTAAGGGTTTTATTTTTCAGTTTACAAAATTCTCCTCTTGGCTACATACAAGTAGGTTTGCAGCTCTGGGCAGAGCTCAGCTTTCAGGATATTGCGCTCCCACATGACCAAAACCATCTCACGTGACACAAGGACTAATATTACTATTAGAGAGTTAAAGCTCCCCTCCAAATGTTCATGAGTGATGTGTGAGAGAGGCCTTTAGCCCGTATGCTCTGCAAAATAGAATTCCAGCATAAGGTCTGATTAGCACAACTTCTGCTGATGGTCCTGGGTGTTCCTTCAGCTTTAGCCCATGAAGATTAAACCCCAGAAGATCCAATTATGAGCATAGGATTTAATATAGGACAGTAGCTTAATTATATTTTTCTTGGTTTTTTTGCTTTCGGGATTTTTTTTTAATATATGTATACAGCCCTGGCACTGAGGTTCATACAAGGAACAAAGATTTGGGCTGTGGTGTGGCTTACACAAAAAATCCAACTCAGACAGCTGTGATTGCACCTGGAGAAGTCCCATCTCCTGCCAAAATCCATCTCTGACTTGGAGAGCTACTCTAGTGCCCAGTTAGGCATTTGTACCCGGGTATGTGATATTCCACTGCCTCATCTCATTGTTACAGTGGGAGCACAGACAATTTACTGGAGTTCTTTTTGGGGCAAACAATCCAGTGATACAGAGAAGCCAGGAATGGAAAGGGAATTATGGTTTAAATTGCTGATACTACTAAAGGAAAAACTCCAGTTGCCATGACAATAAAAATGTGAAATAATCAAAGAGGTCAAAATTAAAATACATGATTTACTCTTCTCGAAGAAAACGCTACACATACACACCCCCCTTGCGGATTTTAGATTTTGAGATTCAATTTTTTTTATTTCTTTTTATAGGTTCAGGACTATCTCTTAGAGCAACCGTCACTGCTCATACAGCCTTCAAACTGACCTCTCCTGTGGAGCCCATTTCTGAAATAGAGTCCTTGTACTTTCTAGACATTCCTAGAAAATTAGAAAAGGTGTCAAACACCTCTAGCCCATCTTTATGTCTGTGACTAAATGGGAGTGGACAGGCCTGGAGAGATGGAGAATCCCCAGCTGGGAAAAGATGGGAGCACTTGCTTCTGTAATATGAATATGTTGGCAAACAGAGGTGCCTCGGGAAGGACAGACCCATGATCAGTGCTTTGTGTTTCTTTCTTCTCCAATTCTCTGGAGAGGGAGGGTTGTTTTGGTTTTTATTTTTGTTTTGTTTTTAGCCTCCCTATGGCATATTTCCAGTTGCAATATAGCCACATTGGCACCTCCTTTTTCCTTCTTTTAATGGTGTCATAAGGAAGACTAGCCCTTACCAGAAGCTTATTTCAGTATCTACATAATAAAACTGTCCAGAGGCTCCATCCACAAAATTTCAAATTTGCCAAAAAAATCCAATACTCTCTTGAAATCTCAAGATATAAAACCAGATTTTTTTCCCCCTTGTGGTAGCCTACCAAAATGAGAAAAGAGGATTGCTATTTTAAAAAAAAAAAAAAATCCCCAGAAACTCCTCCTACCAGGCTGGGATTGATCTCTGTTTACCTCGGGGGTTGCAGACTGGCAGGAGAACCTGCCATCTGACCACGACATGTGCCAAGTCTTGCAGACTTCTTCTTGCAGCCGAGTCCTTGTGCTGTAATTTACTTTCCATGGAACGGGGATGCATCCAGAAGGATCAGTGAGGTGTAAACCTCAAAGTGTACAAAACCTCTTTTGTTCTGAACTAATTATGTTGTTACTCGTGAGCGTGCTAGGTTGGAGATGTCCAAGGAAGAGCAGCCAAGAAGCCTCTACTACTTTCATCCTTGGTCACTGTTCAAGCCATAGGGGATGTCGGTGTTTTTCCCCTCAGGGCCATCTAGAACAGGGAACTTCAGGAATTCACAAAACCAATAAACAGTAAAACGGCATGTGGGGGGAGAAGGGAGGAGAAGGGTCAGCAGAGGGACTTTGCAGACTTCCTAACATCTGGGTCTTGCTCAGCGTGGTGTGCGTGGAAAGGGGAAGGGGGCAACATTTTCTCAGAAGCTCTCAATTTACTGAAATAGGTTGAAGAGGTTGAGCCACTTAAAATCAGGTTAGCTTTAGCAACTGTTCATTTGCTGTGCTTGCTCAGGAAATGTCGACAGTGAACACCCTTACCCCTACCACATTTTGAGTTGGGCAGATTCTGCTCTCTGTGGTGCTGCTGTAAATCCTGACTGCAGTAATTGTGCCGGATTCCTTGCATGCAGATCCTTAGCGAATTGTGCATGTATCTTATTCACTGACACAGGTAAAAACCTACTGAATTAATAAGTAATGACTTTGGGTTTTCAGCTTTTCTTTTTTTTTTTCAGTCATATAGAATGCTGGTTCCTCCCTGTTCGTCCCGCTCAGCATACAAACATACCTGAAATGTCCTGAGAGAATCAGCATTCTCATGGAGAAGGGCTGATCTATGACTTCACTGGGCTATGGAACAAACCATAGAAGAAGAAATTTTATTAAGAAAGTAACAATTCACCATCAGAAATCTTTGAACCATACATTTAAGTTCTTGAATTTGGGACAAAATATTATTTGCACAACAGACTCAGCTCTCCTTATCTCCATAGCCTAAAGTATTCCTAGAGTTGCCAGCTGTACAGCGCATATCTCATTGCAGTACACGGTGCTCTGAAGTGTGCCAAGTAATAAGCTATAAAGAGAGAAGCAGGACTCAAGCAACACAAGGATGCAAAGCAATATTTTCCCTTGACACCCAAGGTCATGGCATAAAGAAACGTGGAACAAGGGAGCGTCAATTTTCATTGAAGATGCAGGGTACAGTGCTGTTGTACCAAGCTAACAGAAATAAATTAACGTGATGGCAAACTTAGAGTGTCCTCTTAAAATGTGTTTGTAAGTGTGTGAGTCTGCATGTGGGGGGATGATGCTACATTGCTCTGTATGTTTTCATGGCTAGCAGAAACAGGCATTGCAGACCTAAAAAGAAATACTTTTTAAAGATAATCTACTCTGTATATACTATAAATACTGACACACAGTTTTGCAGGGAGCCCTGGATTAAAGAGCTGAGAGGAATAAGTATAGTTTGCTGCCCACTGCTCATTAAAACAGTTTTAACTCATCACCAATTCCTAACCAAAACATATACCAAAACATATATCGACTTTTCAGGATCGTTTGTACTTACATTTGTGCCCCTCTAAAACTGGAATAACTATTGTTGCATTCTTCCATTCTCTTGCCTCCACGGTGAGGACCATACATGTATAGGAAAACAGAAGAAACCTTGTTTGTCTGTTTTGCTTTTGGAGTGGTATTAGACAGTGTAAATGAGGAGTAAATGCAGAGGAAGACTTGGGTTTCTGATTGCTGTGTGCCCAATTTGGAGTCCTATGAAGTCGATGGAAAATCCTCCATTCACATAGACAGGGTTTGTATCAGTCCCTTCAACATTATCAAGCCAGCAAGAAGGATTCATAGCATTCACCATATGGCTCCAACTTACTTTAATTCTTTACCTAACATTTCTGAAATGCAGACTGTAAGGGAGCATTCCTTTATAGTTAGGAAAGCACACGGTGCTTAATTTTAATGGAAAACTCTTTTTTAAACACAGACGGATCCTGCTGTGTTTGACAAATATGTTCCAGAAAGAAGCTCAATCTAGATGTTATGTGTAACTTTATCTTATTCCCTTTTGAGCACTACTGTTCTTGCAAAGTGATCTCTCAACTGCCCAAAGTCATTACACTTTTTCCCTTTCACATTGTACCTCTGTAAATGTCAGACATAACTACATTTTTATTTGCAGAGATACCACTGCTATGAATGAGTAAAAATTTCCTGCTCCCCCGCCTCCTTCTCTTTACCCTGTGCGCTTTCTGCTAATATGATTTGTTGAACAAATTGTTCCATTAATCTGGGGCTGTTTGACAGAGTGAGAAAATAAGTGCCAAAGTGAGAAGATTCACAAGAATCGGAAATCTCAGTCCCTCTTTCTCAAGGTAAATAGTTATTATATCAGGGTGTCAGACTGGTGAAATGGATGTACTTTCATTCTCAGTTTGTAAATGTCACTTTTCCTCAGCCCATCAGGGTGACAAATGAGGTGTGGGTTACAGTAAGAGTTCATTCCTTGACAAAGTTCTTGCTGGCTTATTTCAACAGGAAGGTAACCCCCCACCCAAAAGCAGGGGGAGGGGGACACATCTTTAGTCAGGAGAGAAACAAGAAAGAAGGCAACCTGGGCTTGAATAATGTCCAAATTGTTTCCATTTGCTGCTAAAACCTGATAGAGGTTTCTTCAAAAAACAAGTCGTGATGCGCCTTGTTTGCCTTTCTCCTCTTTTCTTGCTTGTTGTTTTTAGCTAAAACCCATATGACATACTTTTACTGGTGCTTATGTCAATATTTATTGAGCAAGTGGTCAAGAAAGGCCACTTTTTAAGCCCCACGCTATCTGGTTGTTAATTACCATGCTGCAATGTGTTAATGAAGAAGAACACCCTCTTCTTTTGACAGATAATTGATAAGAGATCAGGAGGCCCAGTGCCTGACAAGGAACATGAAATGGCTTCTTTGATTGCCCTGCAGATCACTGCATTTGAGCAGTCATAGGACTAGCAAGGAGCCCACACGGCTCACGGGGAAACACAGTCCCAGGGTGAAGACCGTGGTAAGGAAAGAGCAAAGGATGATCTGAGTGATTTGAGCACAGGGCCTTCTTTGATTTCTGAGTCTATGATAACCCTACGGTCTCTCAGAAAAATACGATTTGCAGTAGCTCATGAAATGTTTTCACCAAGGCTGAACCATCGTCTTCAGGACATAGACTTGTGCTTTTTTCTGTTAATGGTCTAGTAACCATGAAAGAAAGCTGCTCCTGCCTGAATTTGCCATAGTAGTAATTTAGCACGATATTTGTTTGATGGATTTGACCCTTTTCTTTCAGCTTGTAGCAGCTCTTAGCATTTGTAACTATCTGATAACTCAATTCGGATTCTCATCTTGGGAATGGTTTGTGAGGCAACTGGGTTTGGTGCTCATGAACAAAACTGTTACGAATCAAGCGGATGTGATTTTACTAGAAATTGTGGAGAAAAGGCAAGAAGAAAGTAACTGGAAGGTTGTTTGTTTTTTTTTTTTTACTTTCAGAATGAAACAAAATTTTCTACAAAAACTAGGAATAAAAGCAAATTTTCAGAATAAAATTGAACTCAGAAGGCAAGCCCCCAAATTAGTAGCTCTGTACAGGCTTCCCGAAACTTTCTAGGTTTGCAAGGATCTGAGTCATGAATGAGGATTTTCAGGCATTGCTGTCTCCTCGGTGGGGGATGGCTGGGACTGGGTCTCACAAATAATCAGATCACAAGTCCACAAAGTTCAGCATTTGCAGATCCTCAAGCAGATCCTAGGAGCTATCAAGCCAGCTGAATGGAAAAAACATGGACATTTAGCAGACCCCACCTGTATTTTCTTAGAAGCTCATCAAAAGCAATATGTTTCATGTAGCACTTTGCTTTTGGTGAATCAGCATTTTCTGATGAAAATATATTTCGTTGCAAAATGTCTGCCCCACTGGTGTATAATCTGGCACATGTCATAAGAAATGAAAAGGGTTGAGGGTGAATGGGAAGAGGGACCTCCAGATCAGGATCTACTGCTTGAACCTAAAGGCTCCTAAATGAATGGCTATCATAGACTCCTCTGTGTGTTCGAACCCTCAGAGGGAGATATTAATTAAATGCGTGTTACATGTTTCTTTTCCTGACTGATAAAATGTCAGGCTTTGAATTAGCTTGACAATGACAATGCTTATGATTTAGAAATGGAAATTTGCTTTTCATTATTAAGAAAACCACTGTTCTCCAGCACTTACTTAAAAGTAGCTATTTCTACAAACACGTCTGCCGTTAAATTCCCATGCTAGAGTATTTGTGAGAAATTAACATTAAAAAGGAGACTACCATAATCAAAGCAAATCTATCTAATTTTCTCTCTGTGTGTGCATTTCCAATGTATTTATCTCTGTGGAATCCAGGCAGCAGATAATACTGGATTTTGTATGACATCATACCCATTTCAAACAGATCGCAATCTCATAAGCAAATGATTATGCTTTACCTAGCAGATCAGGGACTAAAAGACCCTACTGAAAAAGAAATTTCAAAAAGTAATAGTACAGCAAACAGGAAAAACAAATCACTTCATACTGCAACTCTTTTTTTTTTTTTGAAAATGTTCTTCTCTTTTTCTCATCAAGCTTGCTCCTGCACGTAAATTGTTCTTTGA
>WAAD01037377.1:25519-49764 GCA_013389945.1 Fregata magnificens
TCCCTCTGCTCCGGGTCTCCCGGCTGCGGTGGCACGGGATAGCGCGTTCCCCCGCCTCGCTGCCCCGTCCCCCAGGGACTGCCGAGGTCCCCCCGTGCCCGCAGCCGCCTGCCCGGGAAGGGCCGAGCCGGGCAGGCCGCGACTGCGTCCTGACCTTCGCCCTCTGCAGATGACCTGGCC
Source organism: Fregata magnificens (assembly GCA_013389945.1). Lineage (NCBI taxonomy): Eukaryota > Metazoa > Chordata > Aves > Suliformes > Fregatidae > Fregata > Fregata magnificens. Next base: position 25,700 of record WAAD01037377.1, read on the forward strand.
GACGAGATGGAGGACGTGGACTTTGAGGACGAGGGGGCGGAAGAGCCTGACGCCGAGGCTTGGGAGACGGAGGATGACGAGGGGGTGGAGGACGGCATGGAGGCCCAGGACGACAGCGAGGTCACGTTCTCTCTCCACTCAGGTGAGCAGTGGGCACGGGCAGCGGCAGCTGGGGTCACCCCCGGGACCTGCTCCCACCCTGGCTTTCCCCAGAGTAAGGGGGTGCAGCAAGTCCTCGCCAGGCTGCCGTCACCTGGCCTTTCCTGGGACAGCCGTCACAACTCAGGGCTGCAATGCTTTGGGCTTTGCTTGTTTCTGACTTACTCCGGTAGAGATGCCCTTCGAGCCTCCTACCGTGGCGGCTCGCCCTGGGCTCGGCAGACAGTCTGTGCTGCGCTTCCCCCATAGGAGGAATAGATTCCCACTGGTTTGGGTTGGGAGCTCAGCTCGCTGACATCCCGCCCAGACCTGGTGTTGCGTGGGGTTTGGATCCCCTGGGAACGTCGGGTGGGGCGTGAGCAGCGTCCGAGCCATGTAGCCTCTCTCTTCTCTTCTGTGAAGCTTCTGTTTTCTGCGTGAGCCTCGACCCCAAGACCAACACACTGGCGGTGACAGGTGGGGAGGACGACAAGGCCTTTGTGTGGCGCGTGAGCGATGGAGAGCTCCTGTTCGAATGCTCAGGTGAGGTGCTCGAGGCTGTCCGAGTGAGTGGCCGTGTCGCCTCCCAGCCACGTCTCTCCAGACACGCTCTTCCCCAGCTGATGCTCTGCTGGAGCCGGGGTCCTGACTGTCCTCTGTAGCTTGGCCTGAGCAATATCTGTTCCCCGACATCTCTAGGACATAAGGACTCGGTTACCTGTGCCGGCTTCAGTCACGACTCCGTGTTTGTGGCCACGGGTGACATGTCTGGGCTTATCAAAGTGTGGCGGGTGGACACCAAGGAAGAAGTGTGGTCCTTCGAGGTGGGGGACTTGGAGGTGAGCGGCAGGACCGCTGGTGCCGTAAGGAGCTCGTGGGCTGGCAGCCGGGACTCAGCTGGGTGGTGGGGAGGATGCCACCCCCGTGACACTGACTGTCCCTCTCTGCCCAGTGGATGGAGTGGCACCCTCAAGCCCACGTCCTTCTGGCGGGCACGGCTGATGGCAACTCCTGGATGTGGAAGATCCCCAGCGGAGACTGCAAAACCTTCCAGGGCCCTGCGTGCCCGGCCACGTGTGGCAGGATCCTGCCTGATGGTGAGGCATGGGGGCTGTCCGGGGTGGGGAATGTCACTAGCTCCGTGACAGATCCCGCTGCCACCATCTGCCCTCCTGCTTCTGCCAGTCTGTGCTGAGCAGGAGGTGGAGGGCTGAGGGGAGCTCTGGCTCTATCTGCTGGCTCTGTCTCACCCAGGGAAGCGAGCGGTGGTGGGGTACGAGGATGGGACCATGCGCATCTGGGACCTGAAGCAGGGAACCTCGCTGCATGTCCTGAAAGGTAGGGAAGAGCTTAATCACCTGGGGTGCTCCCAAATTGGGGAATGGCCACTTCCAGTGGGCTCTGACCTCTGCCTGGCTGGAGAGGTGGCATGCTCCAAGGCCAGGGGCTGCTGGAGGGAGCTTGGCGCTGGGTTTCCCTGTCCCCACAGGTGGCTGCTCCTTGCCACCGGGGTGGTGGCAGAGCCAGGCAAGGTGGAGGTTGTAGGAGGGTGGGTTTCGAGGCCCACTGGGTCTCTGTGGGGAGGACACGTGGAGCTCATAATTCTCCTGCTCGCCCCCCAGGCCAGGACGGCCACCAGGACCCCTTGACGTGTGTGGCCAGCAACCAGGACGGCAGTTTGATCATGACGGGCTCTGTGGACTGTCACGCCAAGCTGGTCAACTCCGCCACGGGCAAGGTGGGTCCCTGTGGGCGGGGGCAGAGCCAGGAGCCCTGGGGGACTGGCCTCCCCAGCCCTTCTCCTGGGCCGGGTGGGTGTCTCCGGGTGGTTCAGGGCTCTGCCAGCCCCGAGCAGCCTGTGGTGGCCACCGGTAGCCAGCAGGCGGCGCCCTTGGCCAACACAACTGCTTCCTCCCAGCTCCTGGTGGGACCTGTAGCTGGGTGGTCCCGCTGGGCTCGCAGAAGGAAGGTCCCCCCCGCCCTTGTTTGCTCCGAGGAGCTGAGGTTTTGGGGTCGGGCCGTGGTGTCTAGGGGGTGTAGGCTCTATCCCGGGTAAGGAAGGGGACCTCGGTGCAACTGGGGGTCCCCTTCCCCTCCCCTCGGGGACTAGTCAGCCTTCCTCCACCCAGGTGGTGTGCGTGTTCAAGATGGAGAGTATGGCCCCCAAGGCCCCCACCGGCGAGGGTGAGGAGGCAGAGTCCAACTCGGTGGAGTCGCTGGGCTTCTGTAACGTGTGAGTGTGGGGACAGCCTCTCTTCAGTGCTAGATCTTACAGGGGTTGTTACAAACAGATCCATTTTCATGCCTTGCGCTAGTTCTGCTGCGTTTCTCTCACCTCCATCCTCCCCAGCTGGCTGTGGAGATCCCGGGTCACTTGGGTGTGACATGGAGGACAAGGCACACCAGTTGCTCCGTCCTCCCCCCAAATCGTTGGGTTTGTGGGCTAGCCTGATGGACGGCTCTTTGGCTGGGATACTCTCCAGACCTGGCTGCTGGGGATCTTTCCTACCAGGACATTGTCTTCTCCCTCGTGAACCTCGGGCTGGTTGCTGACTCGCGCTGTCCCACTGGGTTTCCTGATTTTGTGGTGCTGGCCATCGGGTTGTCCCTTATCTTCTTGATATGCCGTAGCGCTCAGCATAGGGGTTGCCTTCAACCTTGAGCCTTCATGCACTTCCATCTCTGCTTCCCCCAAGCCTATGTAATGCCTGTTCCCCTTTCTGCAGGATGCCACTGGCCGCTGTGGGCTACCTGGATGGCACGCTGGCCATCTACGACCTCTCCACACAGAGCCTGAGGCATAAGTGCCAACACGAGGTATTGCCCTACCCGCTCTTTCTCGGCCTGGTGAGGGGTCTTTGGGCCCATCTGAGACCTCCATTGGAGCCCAGGGGCTTTCCTGGGGCCAGTTCCCAATTTGTGCTTCTCCCTCAGCCCCTTGGGCTTCCCCAAAGGCAGCCGCAGTCCCTGTACAGAGGATATGCCCCATAGCTTGGCCCTGGGGGCTAGCTCTCCTGTCTGTGGGGATGGCAGCCAATGCTGGGGGGGGGCCTTGTGGGGGGAGCTGAGACTTGCTGGAGGTCCCCAGTGCTCACCCTGTGGCCTCCCTCTGCCCCAGTCGGGGATCGTGCAGTTGCTGTGGGAAGAGAGCTCGGCCGTGGTGTACACCTGCAGCCTGGACGGGGCCGTGCGGCTCTGGGATGCCCGCTCGGGGAAGATGATCAGCGAGTACCGAGGGCACTCGGCTGAAATCCTTGACTTCGCCGTCAACAAGTGAGCGGGGACACCCTAGACCCCTTCCCTGATGGGCGGAGGGACCACGGGTTGCAGGGACCTCCAGCCTCAGGAACTCAAAATCACTGTCTCTCCTTTGGGTGCCCCTGGGGTCTGGTCCCAAGGTGGGGGACAGACCCAGATCCGTGCTGAGACTTGAGGGTCTTAAGGGGGAGGGGGGCAGATCAGAGCTGGGCCAGGAGCAGTAATGACGGGTGCCCAATGCCCCCAGCCCCATCTCTGAGCTCTGTCTCCCCCCCCCAGGGACGCCTCCATCGTGGTGACAACGTCTGGTGACCACCAAGCCAAAGTGTTCTGTGTCCAGCGCCCCGATCGCTAGGAACTGTGCTGAGGGATGGTGTCCTGGCTCTGCCAGGTGGCTCGTGTACAGAGGGATGAGGGAGATGGGTTTCACCCCCCCTTCTCCAGTGCGTGCTTTGTAATTTTCCAGCCTGCCCCGCTTTGCCCTCACCATCTGGGGGCCAAACCTGGGGTTTTGTATGAAAATGTCTTTTAATTATATAAATTATTTCACTTAACTGGATTCCATCCACACTGCTTGTTGGGGGAGGAGGACCTGGCGAGCTGTGCTCCCTCCCTCCTCAGGGATCTCCCCAGCATCCAACCAGGGCCTGAGGATCAATGGCAGACAGTTTTATGCTGGTCTGGGTGGAGGCAGAGACCCCCATCCTAGCTATCCCTCTTAGGGGGAATGAGAGGGTCAGGGTAGGAGGGAAGGGTGCAAATGCTAGCTGAGGGTAGGAGAATCCTGCTCTGTGGAGCCCAGGAGTTCCCTAACACAACAGGCTACTCACTCCTAGACCTGGGTACAGCACCCCCACCTCAGCCCCCAAGACAGAGATCACCACAAGTAACTACCCCCTTGCACCTGTGACTCCAAACACCCCTTCCAGGGCAAGGCCACATGTATTGACAAGCCAAAGCCCCACAGCCCCTTAAGATAGAAAGATTTCCTTTATTAATGAACCCCAACAGTATTTCTTCAGATACAGGAGTTTTGAACTCAAATACTCAGAAGAAAACAAGTTAATATTGCATTATTCTCATAAGAAATACTGCAACTTATTTCTGGTAACATATTGCAAAGCGAAACAGCTTGAAAAGGAAAAAAAAATTAAAAAAGAAAAGAAATTAAGTCAATCAAACTGGAATTAAGGTTTTGTTTCTTGGAACGATCGAGTCCTCGCAAGCACAGCTCGTTTCTGCAGATTACTCCCCAAACTGTCGTACAAACAGACCCCGATTGCTTGAATTCCTTATGAGCCCACAGAGGTGCAACATTAAAAGCTACGATTATCGGGTAGCAAGTGCCCCAACCTTCATCCTCCACGGCAGCCCTGGTGACCCTGGCATTAACGGGTTGTGAACGTCTTCCCCCTGAAAGGATGAAGAGAGAGGTCAGCACAGCCCCTAGCACTGTTCTGGGGTGCCCCAGGGTGGCTACAGGGCTTTTGGTGGGGCACACACTTGCACTGAGCTCTCAAAGCCAGGTAGGCACCGCTGGTTCAGGGCTCACAGGCATTTGTGGCTGCAGAACCAGGTCACAGTGCTGTGGGGAGGGGTTGGCTTTTGCAGAGAGGACATGCCAGGATGCACAGAAAAAGGACACAGAGGGGCTCTGGGCTCTGCTGTCCTCCACCCACTTCACTCTGGGCTGCTTTATTCGCAAGAGGGAGCCAGCCAGCCAGTGAGGTTACCCAGGAGTGCTGCTGGCCCCAGCCTGAGGCTCTGAGGAGCTGCAGACGCACCGGGCAACAGGAACATGCTCCAGCACCCACAAACCCCCTGGAAGGACCTGGCCACTCTCCCCTGTGAGCTGCAGCTGCCCCCAGAGCCGATCAGCCAGCTTTGATACAAATAGGGGAAAAGCCCCATGAATGCCACTGTGGGCTTGGGGGTGACAATGGAGACCCCAGGGCTCGCAGAGCCGTGTACGAGCCTTCTTTCGCAAAGGAGCTGCCAGCACAGGGTTTGCGGCACAGACCAACTTCTACAAAGGACACGTGAGGCAGTAAGCAAGTGTGGTGGCGGGAGCACAGGGGTCCTGGGAGGCCAACACACCCTAATCCAATCTTTAGTCTCAAGGCACCGAGGCAAGCACCTCACTATGAAACACCCCCTTTCTCTCTCAGATGGGGTCCCAGCACATCAGACCCTGGCCTGGTCATCCCCACAGCATCCCAGTCCTGCCCAGACCAGAGTACGCCATGCTGAGAAGGAGCGAGCTTGTGGCTGGCAGAGAAGCCCAGAGCGCCGGACCCAGCTTTGCTACTCACGTGATTGTTTTCATTTCTTTCTTCTCTGCATCTGGACGGGCACGGTTCAGCACCTTGAGAAAATCTGACGTTTTCGCCCTCATACGCGTGTGAATATAGGCCTGTGTTTCATTAGGACAAAAATGGGGACACATCAGGATCCTGTCTTCATAGCTGAGATTTCAGGACATGGGGTAGGAGCTATCTTTCTGCTCCTTGTGGGGAAAGCACCTAGCTCTGCACAGCCACGGTGCTATGAGGGGAGTTCAGAACTCCTGAACAGTGAAAATTGCTGCCTGAGCCCTGGTCAAAGCCAGGTCTCTCTGAACAATTACCCTCATTTGTGTTCCCAGAAAGAAAGGAAACCAGATCCAAAAGGGAAAAAAATCCTACTTTGCTGCTAGGATGGGAAGCAAACAGGCACTGCCTGCGCCAAAGAGCAGGGAGAAGGGGATGATGCATCTCTTGCCACCTCTGCATGACTGGGGAGGGCAATGCCAGACGCTAGTGAGTTCTTAGAGGGGCACCCCTGCCCTGTGCTCCTCCCCTGCAGCACCCAGGGTAGACGGGCCGAAGCTACCCTGTATCCACCCCTAGCCCTGTCCCCTCGGTACCTTCGAGCACTTGATATGATAATGCAGGTAGTCCCGGAATGTGTGGATCAGGTTTATGGTGTTGTCTCTGGCAGCAGCATTGGTGTGACGGGGGAACAGCACTGAAAGAAGAGGGTGACACAAACTGTTAGTGCCTCCTGAGGCTACTAAAGGGCTTCAGGTTCCTCCAGTGCTGGAGGCTTCAGGGTGTGCTGCTCCAAATGCCTACTTTGCTCTCTACAAAGAGCCCTTTCCTGTGACACATACCAAGATTAAGCAGCTCTTGTGATTTTAAACACAGGGCTTAGCAGCACTTTTCCACGTCTCCCGCAGCAGCCTTGACACAGCTGTGCGCTCTGGAGGACGCAGGCAAGGCCAAGTGCCCAGAGATGACGGCACTGTAGGAAACTGCATGATGCTACTTCAGTGCTTGGGAGAAGCAAACGGAGGAGAGAGCGGGGAGGCAGACAAGGGCGGCCAGGCTGCTCAACTGATTTCAAGATCCAGTCTGCCCTTGGATCTTGAAATCAGTTGTGGATCCCCGCCTGGCAGTCTGCCAGCCCCGTGACAGAGCCAGACTTGGTTACCGCAGGGGCCTGGTGGCTCGCTCTTTCCACAGGCTGGTGCTGTGTTGAGCATCCCAGATCCAAGGGCTGAAAGACCTTTTTGTCTGGGTGATGATCTCACCTGGGACTGTCAGATCAGATAACAGGGAAATTGCGTCTCAACAAGAATGAAGTCTTGCTCACCATCCCAGACCTGCCATTAGACAGCCCTCCCATAGCTGACAAGCTGCCCTAACCTCAAGGCACCATTCTCAGCACAGAAGGGCAGTGCTAACTTCACCTTTCCCTGCAGAGTCTGTGCTCCACCTCTGAGCTGCGAACTGCAGGAATGCCAGCCTGAGAGACCCTAATGGCACGTCCAACCATGACCCCCAATTTCTCTGGAAGAGACCTTTCCTTCTGAACAGGGCAGGGTTTGGACTCCTCAGCTCAGCCCTCAGCATTGCTGCCCAGGAGGAAGTGATGACTCTGCTGGCCAGCACCTCTGCAGGCAGGGGAAAGTGGCTCATCAGAGATGGAAGTGTTTGGCCCAGAGCAAAGAGGCAGAGCTGGAGAAGCAGAACTCACTGCCCTGCTCCTGCTCTCCAGTCGCCTCTGCTGATCAAGCACTGCACACATGCCTGCAGGTGGACAAGCTATAGATACACTCGCATGAAACCTCCCACAAGAAACCTCCAGTTTCCACAATATCACAGCAAAGCCACCCTTCCCTTGCTCCCAAATGCTGCACCTATTTTGTAGGCAGACACTAAATGGCTCACTGTCCACTTCCACACCTTCTTGCCCACAGCAGAGCTGAGGTGACCTGATACAGCAAAAGCAACACACCGAAGGGGGCAGACAACGCAGAATGCAACTCCAGAGTCCCCTCAGCCCCCAATGACCCACGTGAACACTCAGGGAAGGTGAATTCCTTTTTGTTTTTCATGCAGTAGCAAGAACCTCTCTCCTCCCCGAGTGTCCCCAGGCCTCAGAGCTGCCTGCTTACCAAAGGTGATGTAGCCAATATTGTCGCCAACAGCCGCGTCTGTGTCTTTCAGCTCCAAGGGCGGCTCCCTGTGGCTGAAGAGCACCTGTGGGGCTGTGTGACTGGCCCGGCGACCCTCCTTGAACTCCTGAACAAGACAAAGCGAAGGTGAGTCCCACTGTGACACTACAGCAACACACTGGGAAAGCAAATGGGGTTTCCCCACCCCCGCAGGGCAACTGAGCAGGAGGTTTCCCAGCCTTCCCTGAATGGGCTGAGTCCATTAGGCCAAACCTCTGGAAAACAATCCTTTTTCCCAGCAAAATCAGACCAAAACGCATGGCTGTCCCGGGTTTACATGTGGCCCTAGCACAGCCCCTCAGCTGGGGTGGCTTTCAGTATCACACTTCCTGCCATGGGTGTTTTGTGGAAGGGACACCTCAGTCGGAGCAAGCACAAGACAGCACAGCTCCTGCTGGAAAGTCAACACCATCAATGCTTCCAGTGAAAGCGGGCAGCGCCCATCACCCCAGAGGAAAGGAAATTCTCAGAAAGGACTGTGAGGTCTCCATCGCACCTAGCATAAAGGCTCTGCCGTTTGAGAAAGCATCTCCCACCAGGAGTCTTTGCCTAGGCATTAAGAGGCATCTATGGGGTTTGAAGCTTGTATGCAAAGACTGCTCCTCCTAACACTTCTCTATACCTTGAAACAATACCTCCAGGCAGGGAGATCCCTTCTGCCAGGGAACCTCTCTGACAGCAGCACAACCCCCACCTCACATGAAATGAACCAGCTCCGCATTTCAGGAATTATAGGACTGTCCCTACGTGGGGCTGGGAAAGTCCAGACACCATTCTCCTGCCCCAAGGCAGGGCAGCCTCCCCTCTGCCTCACTGACCCCCAGCCAAAGCTACACATCATCAGCCACCCTCAGCCCCTCCTCCCTTCTGAGCACAGCTCACCCTGGGCAGGGCAGGAGCATCCGTGCCCCTTTTAGAGAACTGAGTGGTTCGCTGGGGTTTCATTAATGAAATGCTTAGTTTGCATTTCCGCCTGCTTATGCCAGAGGGTGAAATGGTTCAAATGGCTTCACTGGTTAGTTAATGGTCAGATTTTCTCCATGAGAGCCCAGATTAGCAGCCACCATGCCTGACTGGGCTGCGTTATGCAAGAGCAATAGCTGGAGGGAAGGAGCCAGCGTGACTCAGAGTGGAAATTCTTGTGGCTAGGCAGGAGCACGGTTTGCTGTTGTAAAAACCAAGAACTTGGGACATGGAGACTGTGGGACAGCTGCTGCCTTGAAGCCCTGCCACCTCCCTGGGAGCCTCACAAACCCTCTTTTGTTCACCTCATGCTTCCCTCCCTGTTTTAAAAGCTAAATTTCAGGCTGCGGGATATGCTGGTGGGGAAAAGCTCAAAGCCAGAGCAGATGCCCTGCCCGTAGCTAAAGAACACAGACAGCAGACCTGTGAGATAAGACTCCCATCACAACAGACCCTGTTCTAATGACCCCCAACACAGGTAAACGAATATCCAGCAAACTGGGCCAGTAACCTGCTGTCCACCAGCCTCAGCAGCACAGCCTGGCACCCCTGAACGGATGGGCTAAAGGTCCTCTAGCCCTGGAACACCCTGCAGGGCCCTGCTCGCACAGGAGGCTCCCCAGGTGCTTCAGCAGACACAAGGTGAGCCAGGCAGACCAGCAACATCGAAGAACACACGTACCAGCATGCACTGAGCATTCCCCAGCTGTAAGCAAACGTCTCAATCACCACAGGCTGCATGCAGTTGCTAGCAGACACACAAAGTGTTCACTATGGACCTCTGAATGCTTCCCAGCTAAATGGCAGTTGCAAAGGGTAGCTGAGTCCAGAAGTGCTTGGCATTATGATGACTGATTCAAGCCCGCAAACTAAGCAAATCCATAGCTTTGAAAAGCTCAAACTCGAGAGCTCATCGCAGCATGTGAGAGCAGCCACACTGAGCTGCTGAGTGTCTCTGCAGCATTTGAATATCAGCAGGAACAAACTTTGAGGTGAAGACAACTCTCAGCACCATCCCAGGCACAGCACAACATCGCCTCACCCCTTATTGTCTCTCTACAGCCTCCCCACCATGCTCAGCTCCTCAGCTGGCTGGCGATCCCTACACCATAGCTAGCTGCACTACAGGGCCTCAAGGTGGGTACTGAAGTATTTACCATGGTGTTTCTCATCGGTAACACATAATATGTTTGATTGTCCATACAAGCAAGACCATTGATACTAAAGATGCCAATGCAAGAGCCTGGACTAGAAAATACACTGCCTATGCCTATTAACGTGGTTCTTCCATCCCAATGAGCCTGGAGCCCTGCAAAGCATTTACATGCATTAAACTGCCTGTGAGCTCACTTCAGCCTAACATCTGCTTCAAGCAAGAAGACATCTGAATTGGGGACCAGACCCTTTCCCCGTAATTCAGTTTCCATACCTGCATAAACACCTTTCCGATCACCACGTCATCGTCATCCTTAAATACCGTGCTGAATACAACCGTGACGCGGTCCTTTTTCGCCTCAACATACCTGCGGGTGGGTGAGAGAAGAGAAGCCAGCTGTGAACAGAAGCTAAGTACAGCTGGATGAGGAAGCAACCGTGTGACAATGTCAAGTAGAGGCAACAACCATTCACAGGCCTGGCTGCTGAAAATTTCCCCTCCCTCGAGACGGTATTTACAGGGAGCAAAACATTTCTGTTAGGAGCGGCCAGTTCCTCTCCTGCATGCAGCCACAAGCGCTGCCACTAACAGAGACGCTTGTGTAACATCCCTGCAGCCTGAGGGATGAGCATTACCCTCACTGGATACTACTGACAGCCTAGGACAGGCCCTTATTACTCTGCCAAAACATGGAGCAGTAGGATTTCCCAACTTTCCACCACAACCTACAGCTGTGAGCAGGAGTGGAGAGTGTACTGACAGCTGTCCAACTCCCGTGCTGCTTGGTTTGAACACTTACATTGTCTCATCGTCCCTGTAGTGGATGACGGCTCTTTTCTCTCCTTCTTTGCCCTCTTCCTGGAACTTGAAATACTTCTCAAAGACTGAAGCAAAGCAGTTGCGCTTCAACATGCCGGCTTGGTGCACGATAGCGTCCTTGTCTGCGGGAAGGTTCTCCAGGTCGTAGAGCAAAGAGACATTGTAACCTGGGCAGGGACAGCAACTAACCTTAATAATCTATGCAGGGCCTTAATGCAGCAAGAGACATTTTCCAGAAAGAGACATCTACAGTCCCATCTTTGCCTTAAGCCCTCCCAGAAGCCCCAGAGGCGAGTGCTTCCCACTCCAAGCATCACCAGAAGCCATGCCTGAACTCGGCACGTGGCCATGGCAACGCTCCTGGGGCTCCCTCCTGAGCTCCCAGACACACGTGCTGGCTGAGCTGCTCCCAAGTTTTTGCAGTGAGTAGGAAGAGATGCTGTCACAGGTAACCATGGTTTTCCTGTGTCTCACAAAGCGTCTTTGAGAAGAACAAAGACCCCAACCGTGAGGAACAGAGGCTTCCTGGAGGAGGGCTGCATCAAGAATTACAGCTTGTGCTGCAAGCTACTTCAGCCCTGACATATCTGAGCCACCTTTTAAAGTGCCATTCATTGTACAGAGAGCCCCAGGTATTAAGCTCCTGAAGTGCAGCTTTCGTTTGAGCATTTCTGAGGCAACTTAAGTCATTTTGGAGTTGCATTCACACAGACACACACAGTAAATGTTATTGCAGGGCTACCTGATTCAGGAGTTACCAAGTAGTTTCCATAGACTTTCTTCAATACCTAGGAAAGAAATTAAACATTGAGAGCACAAGCTATCAGAGTTGTTTCCTCCCACGCAGTCCAGGCCATGTTCAGTCTCCATTTAGAAACATAAAATTCAGCATCTGCCTCCTCCAGCCTAACTGAACCTGGACAAATATTAAGTCATCAGCTTCCAGTATTATTGGCTGCTCTTACCCCAGGCAGAGCTCCCTGAACCCCACCGACAGGGCCCATGCTGCAGGACAGGACTCAAAACTGGAACTTTTTAAAGTTCTTGCTAGTCTTGAACTCGTGTGGAGAAGAAAACCCCTTCCATGTGCCTCGTGCCTTCAAAGAAGAACTGTTAGCGGAGCTCGACACAACAGATCTGAGGGCTACAACCCTCCCTCCCATTCGAAGGCAGATGCAAAGCGTACAAAGGCACTGCAAAGCCTGCCCTGTCCCTCTCCTTTCGGGAAGGCAAGTTCAGAGCAGGGGTCAGGCGCCACGTGGCTGGGCAATCACTTGTCCTGTCTCAGACTATTGCATGGGACAGATGGGGATGGAGAGGAGACTGCCAGGCAGCTTGGATGCCTCCCAGAAGCAGAGCCGCCTACAGTGGAGCAAAAACCTTTCTTTGAACATAATCACTGCTGAATTTTACATCAATGGCAATTTTCAACTGAGCCATAGCTCTGTGTCAACAAGGGGGCCGGGAACAGGAGGTATTTCACAGAGAAGAACACAAGAATGCTGTGGCAGAACTGGCCCTCCTGGGATGACACCCACTACCACGCAGAGAGGATGCACGGGCTCTCTGTGTGCCAAAACCTCCTCTCAGCAGAGAGTCAGCCAGCTTGCCTGCAGCAGCCCAAGGAGATGCTCTGTCTTAGCAGGAACACCACTTTGTGCTCCTCGCAGTGGGATTTCACCAAAGATGGAGCTCCATCATCTCCAGGGAAACACAGAAAGCAACAGTTTGCTAAATGGTGATTTAGAAATGTAATTTCTATTTAGTCAGCTCTCCCAAGGCAGTCCTGCAGAGATCCCACCTTCCTCTCAAAGCTTGGGAAGTTGCCTGTCAGCTGCCTGCACTCTCAGCACAGCCCATGGAGCAATGGGCCTGGCACAGCAGCCGGGGTCAGAGAGGAACACCACTCTCCAGCTGTCACCGCAGTGGCTGCTGGTGCACGGTGGTGTCAGCCACTCGCCCACCACAGTGGTTGTCTTGGGGTCAGGCACCATGCTGATCCTTGCTAAACATGCTGGGAGGGCTCCACCACTTGGGCTGCTTGACTGTCTTGTTTGCCAGTAGCAGTACCTTCAGTGGGGCAGCTCCTGCTACCCTGTTCCATAGCGGGCAATGCTGCTCCTAGAAAGCTCTGCATATAGGAACCAGGAAAGCGGGACACTCAGTCATACTTATTCTGACATTGGTAGATCTTGTAGCAACTCACAGGAATTCACTTTGGGTTGAAATCCCCTGTTTCTTGCCAGATTCTCAATAAACTCATGGAGCAGTTTCCTTGTTTTTCTCCAAGGACAGTCACCCAGACGCAAAAGCCTGCTGAAGAGCTTTGGGTGAACCCCATTTGCTAACGTGAGGAGATTTGAAAACTGACTGAGGAACTGAGTCACACTTCCTGCCTTGTCACCCAACCACAGCTCAGAGAGGCTCCTTCTTTCTACCATAAATGGCCCTCCGCAGTCCCAGCCCATTCAACAGGAACTGAACCTGCTACTTCACACAGCAGTGGTGAAAAGGGAACCAGACAGTCTGCAGATCAAGGTCTGCACACACAGCAGGAGCCCATCACTCGCTCTCAAGCGTGGTTAGAGTCAGAAGAGCAGCGCCATGGAACTCTGGGTTTGTCCTGGCACCTTCCTTCACTCGCAGGCTCAGCACATCCGTCAAGGAAACTATTTCTATATGGTCAGGCCTCACGCTCATTTGGACTTTCGAACTTAGTGGTGCCTTTTGCCTTTCAGGCTGTAGGGTCATATAAGCTGACCTCTTATTCATGAGAGAGTGTGAACACACTTTGCCCTTATCTTGCAGCAAAGTGGGACTTCTGGTTGGCACAGGGCTGCTCCTTTGATTAGAATGAGATGGGAGCACAGATGCTTCTCTACAGGTTAGACACCAGATCCACTAATATCACAAGGACATTGCCCACACTAAGACAGCATTTGCAGGCTCAAGGCCCAGAGATGCTCACTCACCTCGTCAGCACCGTGTTCCTGGAGTTCCTTGTAGAATTTCAGAGAAATACTGACCATCACTTTTGTCTTGTCTCCATTGGGGTTTGAAATATGGTAAAGGACTCCATCAAAGTCTATGAAGCAAGTGAGAGAAATGTGAGGGAACAGGAAACAGTTCCTATTTCTGAGGAAGGCTTTCCCTTCACTACATAAAGTGACACTGTTCCCCCCGCCCCAGCCCTCACACACACACGAAGAGAGAAACCTGTAATTAAGGAAAGTGGTAATATCATGTAGGGAGACCTGTTGTCATTCAAAGGGCTGAAACAGTTTTGACACCTGTCCATCACAGAAAGCTTTAGTCTAGTGTCATTTAGCATTCCTGGCAAATCTGCTTGTGCTCAATGCACGAGGATACAAACATGCTAAGACGGGAGCCTTCTGGATAGCCAGCACAGAAAGTGACTGACATGCCCACCAGGCCAGAGCTGCAGCCTGGAGGAGAAAACATCTCTGCCAGCAAAGGCAGCTCAGCCGCTGCCTGCTGAGACAGCTTCCACTTCACTGCAGAATGGGCAGGGAGGGCAGAAGGCAGGGAAAGGCAACCCTCCAGCTACCTAGCAAGCTCCACTTCCCCATGGAGCTCTGCAGCTTACATGGATTCTTGATAACAGAAGCAAAAAAAAGCAAACACATCAGTTGCTGAATGAACACTTGAACTTCCTTGCCACTTCTCATCCTGGAGAGCAAACTTCAGGCAATGATTTCATCTTGCCTGTCACCCCAAGCCAGCTTTCTAACAACCCAAACCAGATGGTGCTAAAGACCTAACAACAAGTAGCATCAAGGGCAGGACTGGAGAACAGGTGAGGCAAGAGAGCTATGTAGCATACACACAGCAAGCAAAGCACCGCGACCACTGAACTCACTGCTGTGGGGAAAGTCTCAGGGAAGGCGGACGGACAGAGAAAATAGTGGGGCAGCTGACAAAGTCCCAGCTCTGGGGACGCTGCAGGGTGTCCACACAATCTGCCCCTGTGTGGGTCTCCTCCCCCTGCAGCGGTGCTGGGTGAATTTGGGCACACTAGGCATAACTGTGGGCAGGCTGTTCGAGCCAGCCCTTTTTTCAGAGAAGTCACAAGAGCTGTGGAGCTTACCTGCGAATGTTACTTCTACTGCCTCTGGTTTATTTCTAAAAAGCAAAGAAAACAAAGGAGGTCAATGAGAACTCAAACAGCAGCCTCCAAGCTGTGAAGGAAAGAGGATTAATTTCTAATGCCTTATTTCTCACAAGCAGCTCTACCTGAAAACCCTTCTAACTCCAGCTGTTCAACTAGCAGACAACCTTTGACAAGAAATCTCAGCCTTCTCCCCGTTCCTATAAGCACCAGTTTTACCCCAGATGAGATAAAATAGGCCTTGAAGCTGGCAGAGATTGTTATTATCTGTAGTTTTTTAATAGATTTTGAGAGCGCAGATTTCCAGTTAGAAACCTCTGAGGAAGCTACTCGTCACTAAGGAGTTTGTTTTAACAAGCACATTCTCCGTACAGAACAGCCACGATACAGGTTTGGGGACAGAGGCTCTTTTCTAAGTTCCTGCGATACCAGTTCATGGAAGGGACTTAGAGGCTGAGCAATCCTTCCTGACACGGTGCCCCCTTCACCATCGGCAGCAGCCCTGCAAACGCGTTGATATAACTCACTCGCAGAGAAGACCCCTTCTCCAAGTTCAGGGCTAGGAGCAAACCACAGAAGGAAACTTTCCAGATGTGCATTTCATCCTGCCCCACCACGTCCCTTCTGAAATGCCCCAACACTATGCCAACTACCTCTGCAGGAAAAACTGCAGATCTGGGTTTGCTCTAACACTGCCCAGTGTGGTCTTCGGGATCCCTGATCAGCAACAGGAGCACCTCGCGAGCCAAAGGCACATCACTTCTTACGCTGTGGCTATGAAGATTTAACAACATCTTAACAAACCCTATTTGCCAGCTTGTCCATGATCTGTAGAAGAGTAGGATCCCGTGAAAGATCTAACTGCTTCTGAAAAGTGATTTTGTTGGGACTGGCACTACATAGCTGCTTTGGCAGCTCTGAGGGGACTGGTATTAACAGGTCATTCTCCAACAGGAAGCAACACAAAGGTACCTCCACTGCTGAGAGCAGGGGTGGAAAATGAGAACAGGATAAAAATGCCAGTCTGCTGCTGCTGTTTCACAGCATATCTCTGCTTATTTTTCAAAAGTGGCCGATATTAAACAGAGTACAGGCTAATGCTGCTGCTAACAGAAATCTAGCCTCTAAAACAGTTCATTCACACCCATCTGAACCAACATACTGAAATAACTCCCCAAGCCAAAGCCAGTGTGTCAAGGCAGCCTTATGGTCTCAACTACACTGCCGCTGCCCAGAGACCAACTTCAACCTTTTTGCCGAACCTTGCTCTGTCCACGGACGCGTATGCTGCTGGGTACCGGCTACACCTCGGTACGTACACCGAGAAAGACGGGGGAAAGTGATGACTCAATAACGACTTTCCCTCACCGTATTCTGGAAAGGTTTTAATGGTTCCCCACCCCCAGCAGAAAGCACGGTTCTTCCATCAGCTTTTCTGCAGACAGCCTCATTCCTGGAAGCCAGAAATGACCATGATGTGCTAAAACTCAAGATGGGTAATGCAGGGAGACCAAGGCACTGAACAGCACTGAGCCCAGACCCCGCACTGGGTCAACAACATTTTACTCGGGTGGAAAGGGAGGAATTAACCCCCAGCCGGAGATCCTAAGTGGAAACGATGAGGTGTTGCTGCTTCTTGAAAGTTATTAGCTGCGAAAAGCAACAGCCCTTTTTGTCAGGAGGCTGGAGAGCCTCTGTCTTATGTGCTGCATCGCTGAAGATAAAAACCACACACTTGAAAGAAGCAGTGCGAGTGCACCCAAGGCAGGTCCTTTAGCTTAAGAGCTGTGCCAGCTACCTGCGACCACTCTCATCTTTGCCTCCCAGCCGGGCCTGAGATGGAGGCTCACAGGGCATCCCTGGCTGCATATTCAACTCGGGCTCTTAGAAAGGGGAGCAATTCCCCAAGCCACATCCAAACCACTTCTGCTCGCTGAGGACTGCTCAGAGCAGAGATGGAAGAAGATCCCACTGATCCTACTCGGTCAGTCGATACAGACGTGTTCTTCTTTTAGACTACCACACTCAGACTTGGGAATCAGCTTGGATGGCAATATAAATTTTTATAAAAAAAGAAACCTATGTAGGAAGCTTTAAAGATAGCACAGCCAGGCACACGAGAGCGAGGAATATTAAAGAGAATGCATCCTTAAACCTCTGTTCCGTCTTCTCAGAGTTACACCGTTTAAACCCACATTCCCCACGCACACAGAGCCGACACCTCCCAGAGCCCCGGCTCCCATCAGAGCCTCTGAACCCAGCACCTCCCTCCGAGCAACGCAGGGAAGCCAGCGCACTGGAGAGGTTTTCCTGAGGAAGGACAACGATTCCCTGCTCGCTCGCCCAGTACCCCAGGGGACGGCAGGAAGATCACTCGTTGCGTTATTTAAGTTGTGTGAGACCACATACCCAAAGTCGGTTAATGGCTCTGCACAAGAGCCTTTGTTCTGCACACAAAAGCTTACGGGCTAACACGGCCCCGTTTTTGAACCTTTCATTGCGCAAGCATGATTTCTTAGAGAAGTTATTTTAACACTGATTTCCCAAGTGTCTCGGTTCTTATACTTGGGGATGGCAAGGAGGGGAGATATTTAAGGGAAAAGCAGGTAACTGGGCAGAACTTTGGGTGCTGAATATTCAACCGCTTCCTGGCATGGCCTCAGTGAAGCGAGCGCTCACGTGAGCTGCATACAGAGCTCCTCACAGCCACGCCAGCCCTGTCATCTACTGCAGGGGTTTTTTTCTGCCTCGCCTGGCACACACCTAAGTAACCCAGGCCTGGCCCGGCCCAGGGGAGGACAGGGAAGGGTATGAGAAGCGTGACTGGGAGCGAAGCGAGCTCTCTTAGCCCTTCACAGTTCAGCAGCCTTACAACCCCAAAGCTTAAAGTGCTTCTATTTATTTCTCTGGCTCTCCTCACCAAAACTATCCTGGCTACTTAAAACATTTCCACAAGAGAAAAATCACCCTTTTTACTATCCGAATTGTTGTCCCCCCATCAAGAAGTCCCCAGGCAGAAGAGAGAGGAGCTCTCACCTCCAGCCTCCCGTGGCTTCCGGACAAGTGACAGTGCTGCAGGTCGCACGCACGCAATCACTTCCCCTTGACCTTCCACCAACCCCATCTTCTGCCAACAAAAATAGCAGTGGGGATAGGCCGAACACCCTGCAGAGGCACAGCATGTCCTCTCCACGTTCAGGTGCTCCCAGCCCACCCTGCTGTTGTGCAAGTGAAGGCTTCACGCAGGGGATGCACAGCAGGCCTGGGACCGGGGCTGTGCTGCTGCGGGGTGGGTACTGGTTACCATCAGGTTACTGGCATGATCCCGAAGAGCTCTGACTGGTCTAGTGCACTCCAGTGTCCCCTGCCTCTGTGACGAGACCCATCCAGGCCCATGGCAAGAATCAGCAGTTTAGCAGCTCGGTGCAGAGTGACCGTAAATCCCAGCCATCCTTTTTGCATTTTACTTGGAAGTGGGGGTCTGGGCAGCTGAGAGCTTGTTTGGGGTTCACTTCCACCCCTGATTCAACTCTCCGAAAACCAGACTAAGCGTGGCTATGCCCAGAGGATTTCAGACAGTACAACCCATCTGCTCCTGAGGCAGAGAGCTGCTGGGACCCCTGCAAGCTCCTTACCACCAACGCTACCTGAACCATAGCCTCCCCCAGCGACCTTCCCTGTTTGCTACCCTCTGCCCCAAACGGACAATAAAACCATCTCATATCAGGAATAACTGAAATGGCTTCTCTCTGCACTAAACATCCAATCCACACCAGACCTTTCCACAAAACCCTGCCTGAATTCAGACGTTAAAATGGCAGCTGTTCCAAGCAGCGGCAGCAGTCCGTTTTCCGATAACACTTATCAGGTTTGAAGTCAAATCCACACCAAATCCCATCTGCCCTCTGCTTGTAACAATAAAAGGCCCTGACAGGTTTTACGTCTTCTTGCCCGCATTCCTCCTATTCATCTCCAAATGGCTCCTACGCTCTGTCTATCTAATACAGAGCCAGCTCCAAATCAGATTTTTCACCCCAGCAGAACAACCACGAAGAGCCACAGCACCCATGGAGAGATGCCAGCGAGCACTTAAGAGCAACAGCAAATCTTTTTTTCTGACAGCATTTCCTCAATTTTGACTCGGACAACTTCCAAACTTCCCCGCTTCATTCTCAGGCCATGAAGGCTCTTAGCCATATGTTACAACAAATTTAAGAACAGAAGAACGAAGACTGTAATTATACAGAGCCCTCATCTTCTGTATTAAACAGACCTAAATGCAAACTTGGCCGACAACCGTATTGAAGCATCCCCCACATCACAATTAAGGCCTGTGCCCAGTAAAGGAGGATGGCAATTATTTTAAAAGCTGCAGGCATGCAGATATTCTAATCTTTTGCCCCAGAGGAGAAGGGGGGAGGCGGGGGAAGAAAGGGGGTATTTCAAAGCTTAAAGCTCTGAGCAGAGCTTTCAGATCACTGGAGTCGACACACAGTTTGGAGAGAGCGAGCCAGATTCAGCGACAGACTGCAGGCTCTCCCTACAGAAAGGTCACCCCAATAAAAAAATTATAAGCAATGTCTAAAATTATCTGAACAGTTCCTCCACTCCCGGGCCCCACTCAGCTAACAAAAGCTACTCTGCGTAAGCTGCAAGAGTGTATGAAATCAAAGAGCTCCCGTAGCTCTGGCAGCACACCCACCACGAACTCGAGCAGGAGTGCTCCATCAGGGTGATGCCGAGCAGCGTGTGGCAGCCCCCACGCATGCCAGCTCTCCCCTCTCACTTAGGTGACCCCCTGTGCCCGAGCTTCTCCCTCGCAGTGGGCCTGGCAGTCTGGAGGAGGCTGGCTGGTAGCAAGGCCTTGGGATTCCCAGCGGACAAAGCACGGGCTGGTCCTGCAGCACGCAGGTGTGGGCAGGTCTGCTTCCAACCAGGTCTTTGCCCCACCCGTCTCCGTTCCAGCTGCGGGCAGGTAGCCTGTGGTTCCCTGCCAGAGCAATCCAACACTGCGGCGAGTCTCCGGGGAAGAGCCTCATTTTGCGCACACCATTCACTACAGATCTTCAGTACAGCGACCGATACCCACTTTTCTGTGGTGTCAAGTGCCAGTGGCTGCAGCGACAAATGTTCTCAGAGGATAATACAGAGCAGGCCCCTCTCGGGAACCCGAGATGAGAACTGAGGCTGGAGCGATGACAGAACAACCTGCGAAACCCTAACACTTTGCAGATCTGGGCTGCTCTTCACTCCTGTTCCCTGCACTACTGCTCGAAAGCAAAGCACTGCCTAGCTCCAGACAGAGGCGGTTCATGATCCACCATTAATGCAAAGTCACCTTCTCTGGTGGCTGAAGCCGATGCACTGTGGCAGCCCAGGAGCTATACCCAAACACCTACAGCACACTCAGTCAACGTGGACAGCCAAGGTTTACCACTAGTGCCGCCCATGCCACGCTGAACCCAAGGGTACTGCTTTCTGCCAGCGGCATCGCCCGAGCCCTCCTCAGAGTCAGGCAGCTTGAGTTTCAGCAGGTGAGGTTGTGCCGGGGGAGATGTGCAGCTCCAGGCTGGGCTTGCAAAGACGCTGAGCCAGCACCTGCCACTGCTGCTGAAGGAAGGAGATCTGATCCCTGCTCTTCCACTGCACCGTGGCAAGCAGCCTTCACACAATGAATGGGATAAGGAAACTCATCTGGGCTAAAAATATCCAGTTTTGCCTGTTTAATTTTAACCTAGGTCACTTCCCCAATCCTTTCCCCTGCACCCATAGAAATGCCTATATCAGCAAGAAGGAAGGGGTGGCAGAGAAGCAACCTCTGTTTTCAGTGGGGCCACTGAGCTCCCCTGAAGCGCTGGACTTGCAGATCACCACAGCCACTTCCGCAGGGAGTTTCTCAGTGGTGCCCGGCAGGACCCAAAGCTCCTCTACCCTCCTGGCATGCCCAACAGCCTCCAGATGCTCCTCGGTCTCCCCACGATGAATTCACTTTGCATGTCACATCACGAACACAAAGTTCACACTACCCAGTTTCACTCAGTGCTTGGCCTCCCTGTCCGAAGGGCTCAGCTCTACAACCGACAAGCACCAAAGCGACCACAAATGGGAAATACCATAAAGCACGTGGGCGTAGCTTCAGCCCAGCTCTCCAACCAGTTCACAGGAACCGCTCTACATCGGGGAAGTTCAAGCTTCAGCTGTTTTCCTATGTAGCTAATAGTCATGAAGCCCTGGAGATTTGTACCTACTAAAGGCTGTAAAGAAACCAAAGATTTAATTTGAGATTCTCTTCCCTCCGCCCCCAACCAAGGGAAAAGGCATGCTGTTCTCCCAGATATGCAAATTTGTTTTCTTTTGCACAGTGGGTAAATACTAAGTAACAGTTTGAGATAGATGATTAATTTACCGGAGATTTAGGGCAAGCTACGTATGGCTGGAAAACCAAACCCCGTAAACGAAGTCCTGTGCCACACTTTCACTGGGGTCAGTTAAATTAGAGCAGGACAAAACTGGATGTCAAATCCCTTTTGGGAGGCACTTCCTCCCTGTGTGTTAAACAGAACAAGTATTCACCAGACACAGATGACAGTCATCAAAATGTTTTACACTTCAATTGTTTGTTGGGCTTTTTTTTCTGTCTGTGCGGTTAGCAAAGGGAAGCAATGATGAGAAACAACATCGTCCAACTGGTAGAGCTCATCCCCTCACACCACGCTTCTATCAGAAATGGGAAAACCCAAGTGTGACTCCAGCTTCTGGGCACCTTCTAATGCAATGCAACTTTGGCAAATTCAAAATGAATTAGTCAAAAGCTTATGGAACAGTTTATTCTCTTGACACGTGCAAAAGCTCACAAGTTGCCTCATTTCATGCTGACCAGGTATTCCCCCACTGCAGCAGTTCGATGCTTGAAACTTTCACCAACAAATTCCTAACTCAAGTTATTTCAACAGATTCTGGTAGCTTTAGGCCTTTATTTAAAAAATGTGGTTGGTTTAAGGAAGTGGATTTAAAACAAGAAATTACAATATTAAATAAAAAAAAAAAATCAGATGCATTGAAGTCCATTACCTGTCACCACCTTGATCTAAATACCAACGTTCAATGGTGCCTCTCCAAGGAGGTGAGATTTCCGTGGGTTTTGCCCACAAAACCAAACTGAATTTGGAACTACCCTACTAATGGGTGGATGCTGCCAAGCCCCAAGGACCTTGTCAAGGGGGTACTCTGAGACACGGATTAGGCCCTGCCTCAAGTGCTGATCTCGTTTGCAGCCTGCCAAGGCACCTTCCACACTGGGAACTCCAGAGACAGTTGATGGACCTTCACACAGAGCGGATTTCGACATACATCAAACAACAATAATGTTATGAGCAGTTATTAGCTCCAGCTTCTAAACATGATCTAGTTTTATACGATATGGTGAAATACAAAGTGTGTCTCACCTGTGGGTCCAGGAAAGCTCTGCAGGGAGCCTGCTGAATCATGGCCACAGCGTGGCCACGGGAAGCAGAGGGGAGCAACACAGCCCACGTCGCAGAACAAGTCTGCGGCAAAGGATTTAGAAACAAACCCCGCCCTGCCCGACTCCCAGGCTGGCACTGAAGCCACCAGGCACACCTGGCTCTGAGACAACCACTACAGACAAATCCGTGCATTGCATCTGCCCCACTCCTGTTTTAGAGCAAATAACTCAAAACCAACTCTGTTCAAGTGTCCAGACTCACTCCTCTGATTCACGAAATCCCTCAAGGCTTGACCTTGCCCTGACTGTCCTGTGTCCATCCCCCCATCGCCAAAATAGTGAAATACAGCAAATTGCCTCCTGCCTCCAGGCTCAGCACCACGGGAATGACCCCAGAACCGTGACCGGAGGGAAGAGAAATTTCACATGAATCAACATTGCATAACATCTGTTCCCTAAAAGACATGAAACCAAGAGAAAAAAAAATACACTTCCCTGCACATCTCAAACCTTTGTCTCCCCCTGCGCTTGCCTGGACAGGAGGGCCCCAGCACAAGCACAGAAGAAAATGCAGAAGTAAATAACTTCCTCTCCTCCAGCAACACACTCAAGGCACAAAACTTATCTAGAAATGACATCTAAAGAAAAGAACATGCTGTAAATGAGTAAGAGACAGAAGCAGAGCACCATCAGCCACACTAAGAATCGATCCAGGAACAATCAGTATGCCAAGCAAGCGTGCCGATGCAGAAGCGAGGAGGCTTTGCTGTACAGTGAAACAGAAACTTTGGGGGCCTGCAGGCTGGTGCAGAGCGAGCAACCCCAGCTCTGGTCACGCAGAGTCAGGGTTTCAATGTGGATTTAAACCCGCGGACTGCCACCTCCATATTTGCATCAACACAGGGATGCACGTGCATTTTCTCTCCAGCAGGAAGAGTGCCTCAGTATGGACTTGTGATGAACGAGCGTTTTTGACACACACTATTAACCTCCATACACATAATATT
Organism: Fregata magnificens; assembly: GCA_013389945.1. Classification (NCBI taxonomy): domain Eukaryota; kingdom Metazoa; phylum Chordata; class Aves; order Suliformes; family Fregatidae; genus Fregata; species Fregata magnificens. The sequence goes on from WAAD01037377.1 coordinate 49,133, forward strand.
TTCTAACGGATGCAGCTGCAACACCATAGCGGTCACCCGGGAGCTCTCTCTTCCCAGTGCTGTGCCTGTGCTTTGGGGAAACTTGTTGATTTAAACAATCAGGCTCAGGAAGAATAAAAGATCTGCAAGCTTGGCTATCCCGCAAGGCAGTGCAGCCCGTGAGGTTATTTTATGGAAAAAAAAAAAAACACCAAACCCCCCAAAAAACCCTGAGCAAGAAGTTAACTGAGAGGGGAAAGCGGAGGAAATGGCCTCTGTCAAAGTTCTGCACACAAAAGGCTGAGAGCTTCGAAAGCCACTGGAGGAAAAGGTGACACAGAAAAAGGCACCTGCCTGGGGGGTCCCTTCCTGGAGCAGCCTGGGCTGAGCTCTTCGAGGCGCCAGGGCAGGCTCCACCCCAGAGATAACACCACCCCGCTTTGTCTCTGTACAAAGGTGGCCGGTGTTACTCAAGCTAGCAGACAGTGCAGCGAGCCCACAGGTAGCTCGGCAGCTAAGCTGTGCTCAGACAAGCACCTTTACAGCCCTGGTGCAACACTTGCAGCAAAATAATCACTGGCTCCCCAGGGACTGAACTGTCCCAGCCAGAGATGCAGGTGCAAACCAGCCCCCCCCCCCCCCCCCCCCCCCCC